>VZSG01000202.1:85301-124685 GCA_013398315.1 Nothoprocta pentlandii | reverse complement strand
ATGGGCCTGGAAAGCTGGACATTTCTGTGCCTTTGATATGATTTAGGGACTCCGTCACGACTTCTCACTTACCAACTGAAACAATTCAAGTAATGTCTCTGAAGAGCACTTCAGCCAGCTAGTTCAGTTGCTCTGAGCTGCCTGTTTAACAGACTCCTCTTGAAACAGTTTCCTTTTCCAGTGTGGTCCTCATGATGACCTACAGAGAGCCACATGTTGGCTGCTTTTGAAATCTCAAGCCAAGGAAGGATGGATGGCAACAAAAGCTGCAGAAGTAAGAGTGGTGAGACAGGGTCATAAGGACTGAGGGGAAGTGCTTTTCTGTGGAAAGCCAGGAAATTCAGCCCGTTTTAGCAACTTTCAAAAGGTCTCCAGATTGGGATCTCCACCTGTGCTGTTGGATATGATGACAGCCAGATTGAAGAAGTGTCTTTCCCATGAAGGAAAAGGAGTAGAGCAGGTCACTGCTGTGGTCCAGGCACACATCATTCCCAGGAAGCTCCCAGCACAGGGACACAGTCACTGATCCAAGTGAGGTCTGAGGCAAATGGCAGTGGCTGATGACAACTATAACTTTCCATTACACTTAAATTTTCTGTTTAAGCAAATGCAAAGCTGCAAAAGGTTTGATTTGCACTATAGGATATGTTTTTTTTCCCAAAGTAGCTTGGTAAAAGCAAGAAGCACAATAGGAAAAGAATTAGAATGCAACAGTTCAAGTGATAACAGTGAAATCCATCTAAGTTTCTGCATAAATATATTTGCAGGAATAAGGTCTATCCTGGATCCAAGTACGTGATTAAAAATAGAAATGCAGATTCTGTCTTTTATTATTCTAATTCTTACTATTTAACTCAAAAGAATGTTTCAGTCTGCAATTTCCCATCCTTATAGAGACACCTTTTAAATTCAGTTGTATGTTTCAGAGAAGAAATTTTTCTCTCTTCTGCTTAGTAACAGGAAAATGATATATATTTTTAACATGTTTTTTGAGCCAAGTTGTTGAAGTTTCACATTTCTCACTCTGTAATCAGATCTAGCAGCAGCCTGGATTCTGGAAATGAGGGTCAGAGACTTTGAGGTTTTCCCACCCGTAGTATTTACATTCACAAATGCTTCACAGGATTTGAGAAGTGGTCAGATTGATTTTCTCGTGTTTGTTTATCTGCATTGACACTGTAGGAGGTGAGCTTATGAAATAATAATGAGGCTGTTTCAGTGCAGCACATAAGGAACTGCAATTTTCATATAGTTCCAAGTCAGATGGGGCTATTTGTCATATTTGTAGCTGACCCAAATGAAATTGAGGCTGCTTTAAACCTGTATTATCTTTCACACTATGAATTTCATAATGGAACTCATTTAAATTCTGCAAATATCGATGAAGTGGTAATGCTTCAGTTGATAAAATTGTACCTCGGGGTGTTAGGCAGGTTGTGCACATATGGGATTAAGCTCTGGGCCAGTATAGAAGATGAAATCCTAGCCCTATCAAAGACGATGGCAAATCTCTCTTTCACAGCAATATGGTCAGGCTTTCTCTTTATCCTCAGGATTTTCCAAAGAAGGAATTAGGAGGAAATAACAAAAATAATAAGGTGCTAAGCCCTGAGCACACAGACACCAAGTGTAATCAGTTACGCAGTGGCAGCGAACCTGAAGACTTCACATAGCCACTTCTTCTGCATTAAGAGACTTTGGGGTGTTTTATTTATTTATTTTTTCCTGCATGTCTTAATGCAGTATTGAAGTCTGAAAACGGATTTCAGTGAGAGTAACAGGGCAATGTGCTGCATCTCAAGAATAAACCATGCCCATTAGTTCTGAACGTGCTCTGCCCGTTGCCGTTGTCACCCACGCCTGTGATGACAACATTCGCAGCAAATGCAGCACCCATAAAGCTGCAGACCTTAGAAAATGCCCTGTGTTTGATGGCACCAACCCAGATAATCCAGGCAGCAAGATACAAATCTTGTTGTTAATTTTTTTGAAGGTTTATCTGTAGTCAAGTGGCATGTGCAGAATAGAAAACTCCTTCAATAAATGCTAAACAAACACTGCAAGTTTTTCAGGAAAAAAAGAAAACATAAGGAAGAAAGGACGAAAACATAAAGAGCTGCATGCAGGTA
Organism: Nothoprocta pentlandii; assembly: GCA_013398315.1. Taxonomy (NCBI): domain Eukaryota; kingdom Metazoa; phylum Chordata; class Aves; order Tinamiformes; family Tinamidae; genus Nothoprocta; species Nothoprocta pentlandii. Next base: position 122,556 of record VZSG01000202.1, on the reverse strand, counting down.
TCTAATTCCTCTTCTGTCCAGTGAAAGAGTATCACCTTAATATCACTAATATCACAATTAGAGTATCACTCTAATATCAGACACACTTTCCTTTGCAAACTAGTCAAGCTTTGGTAAGCAGCTGGTGACCATCCTTCAGCGACAGATTTCTACCTCTCCTGGCTTTACCTACTACATATTCTGATGGATTTAGCTGTTGCTTCTGGGGAACATGGGAAAGAAATGGTACACAAATGTATTTTGTCTTCGTGATCTTAGGGTCCGGGTTGTTTCTGCAAACTTAACATGTGAAGCTTGGTCTGTTCTTATCTATCTTTGATACTAGACATTCAAATTGGTTTTCCACATCATTTCCCAATTTGGTCACATCAACATGAGGAGGACACAAGCGATCCCAGCGGTGTTCAGGCTTCTCTCATGGCTGGACCAACTAATGAGAGGCATATGCCTTCCTCCTGTGAAGGTTTTCCCAGCCTCCCCTAAGTAATTGATGTCAGAATCAATATGCCTTTTTTTTTTTTTTTTTAAATTTCCTGCTCTTGGAATCTTGTCCAGTAAATTCCTTATTTGGGTTTTATGGAGTTTTTGATCATATTTCTGTGGGGATAATTCTTTGGGGATGTCACAGGCACTGAGGAGCTCGAAAGAATTACCGTTGTTGACAAGATGTTTGACCACAGACAAGTGTTCTTCATTAAGAACAGGTTCTATTTTCTACTTATAAAAACAAACTTCCTGCACACTCCAGTTTCAAGGAAATAGCTTATTTTTATATAGACAGTTTGTGTTTGAAGCCAGCAAGGGGCTTGGGCCTTCCTTGGCTTTTTATCACATTCCTGCTTGCTTTCCCTTGCCCTTGTCGAACTTGAGAGAGACTCCTCTCAGCAGATCATCAACCCCTGTCCTAAAACATCAACAAAAAATCCACTAAAATGATCTTGTGTGGTTCTCACAGACGAGCAGAGTGCTGCGCCTACCAAACCTCCACACTGGAACAAGGGCTGAAGTCACCTTGTCCATCCGCAGTTCCTACTCAGTTTCTGCTTGTTTTAACAATGATAATTCCTAGTTCTGCAATGCTCTGTGTCCATAATCTGCAGCACTTCCACTGCTGTGGAAACGAATGCTCGAGAAAACAGCATGAATTGCCTGTGCTTACCCAGAAATGCAATGGCAGAGCTGTAATTACAGCTTGGGCCTCTTGGGTCTCATTGGAACTATTTTTTTTCTTCCTTCTTAGTGTCATCTGCATAAAAGGCTCCGAAAGGAGTTTCCTGATACCACACAGGGCAATGCAGCATTTCCTGCAGGCTTCTAACGACTGCAGTGGTTTCCAGCTTTGAGCCTAGCAGAAACCATGACTCAGTAGACATTAAAGCATGTACCCAATTAAAGCATACAACTTGTCCCATTCCTGGGGAAAGAAGGCAGCTGAGTGGATGTCCAGCTTATTTTCTGCCTTTGCAGTATTGTCAGAAATATCTGTTGATCCCTTTGTTATCTAAAGCTAAGTAGCCTTCATGCTTTCCATCTCTCTTTGCAGCACCACGGTGTCTTTTCCAGAAGAAATGCCAGCATGACGATTTGTGGCCATGTTGCAATGGGAAGACTGAGTCTCAGACGTGTTGGCTGCCTCTCCTCCCAACCCTGCCCGTGCCTCCCCTTCAGGAGCTGCAAGACCAGGCGTTTTGCTGGGACAGACCCGCTTGTGCAAGTGGGCCCATGGGCAACCTGCTCACACAGGAGTCGAGCACTGCTGCTTGACTTGTTCCACCTCTCTGGAGTCATCCTAAAGCATCCTGCACACAGCCGCAGCATCCAGGTCCATGGATGCTCATTCCTAGCTCCCATGTGTTATAACATGCAAGACCAGTGTTTATATCATGTTTTGGGTCCGAAAGGGATGATACATTGACAAAATCTTAGTTCATTCTTACAGATTCATAATGGTTAAGTATGGTTATGGATCTCATATTATCCTCAGTTTACTTCCATTGCAACAAACATCATTATTTCCTTTTAATCTTTTGTTAAGGACAGAGAGAAGGTGAGAATGGGAAGCAGGGGGAACACATTTACATCATTTGTAACTTAAAGCTTTAAATGAGGCTTTTATTTTATTTAAAACCTGCATTCGCGTAGCCTTTAGCAAAACATTTCAATAACAGAATTTCCCACGAAATGTCATTTCCACGTTCGAGCAGCCCTGATAGCAATACTTACCTCCAAGGGGCCTCGTGAGCCCCAATTAATTAGGACTCCATCCTGACCTACACTGGGCCCTTTGGCCCCGGTCCAGCAGAGCACTTAAACTACATGTTTATCTTTCCACATGTGAGCAGTCCCCCTGATTTCCGTGGATGCCTATGCATGTGCTTAAAGTTAAGCATGTGCTTAAGTGCTTTGCTGGAGCGAAGTCAAAGTGCTGAGCACCTTCCAGCCTGAGACCCTCGTATATCCTGTGGAGCATCTCAAGGTCTTCAGAAGCATTGCAGTGCTGCATGAGAGGCATGTATTTATATAGAGATCCACCTCCTTAAAATGCAACTGGGAGAGACTCAGCAGATTTGCTGCTTCTCTCGAGGCCCGGGCAAAAACATTTGTTTTTCTTTATTTATAACCAGTATTCAAAATATTAGCCGCTTCAGAACCAATACAAAAATACCAGCTGCGTTCATTCCAGACGGGGAAAAAATAACATGCAAACAAGCTCACACACACACAGACACATGCCCCGAGTGGAGAACAGCTTATGCAGAAGGATTTATAGCCTTAATTTCTACATCCTGCTGTTTCATGCAGATGAAAATGGGCATTTTATCATCAGCACGATGATAAAAGCCCTGGGAAGTATGTGAGAACAAGGCAGAGCAAGAGCGAGAGGTGGGCCTGGCTATCAGCAAAGAGCAAAAGCCCTGGTGTGAGGGTGGTCTCCCATTCATGAGATAACGGCCAAGCTGCAGGAATGGGAGCCCTTTGTGGAAGGCTCTCGCTGGTTGTAGCTGGGAGGGGAAGGGAGGTGTGTGGTGGGAATGGGAAATGATGTTTACAGTGTTCAGACGAGGCCTGCAGTTGATTATGTGCGTCAGGCGGCGGCCGCCGTCGCCGTCGTTTCAAAGGGATCAGAGACGATGCTGGCCCTGAGGAGGTGTTGGGGCTTTCTGGGCGATCTCCATACGTGCCGCTGCGATAATGACGGAAGGGAGGACACCAGGGAGTGGCGAGCAGGATGCAGATCCTCACCTCGAGGCAAAGCGGGACCTAATAGAATAGAAGAGCAACCAGGACGATTAAGGGAATGGAACATCTCTCATATGAGGAGAGGCTGAGTGAGCTGGGCCTGTTTTCTCTGGAGAAGAGAAGGCTCAGAGGGGATATGATTAATATGTGTAAGTTCAGGAAGGGAGAATGCAGGGAGGAAGGGGACAGGCTGTTTTCACTGGTGGCCAGCGATAGGACGAGGGGTAATGGGCATAAGCTGGAGCACAGGAAGTTCCGTCTGCAGGTGCGGAGGAGGAACTTCTTTACTGTGAGGGTGACAGAGCAGTGGAACAGGCTGCCCAGGGGGGTTGTGGAGTCTCCTTCTCTGGAGGTCTTCAAAACCCGCCTGGATGTCACCCTGTGCCACATGCTGTAGGTGTGCCTGCTTGAGCAGGAAGGTTGGACTAGATGATCTCTAGAGGTCCCTTCCAACCTTAAATATTCCGTGATTCTGTGATTCTAATAGACTAGTGGGGGCATTTTACAGAAAGGGATTTGTCTGGCAACTTGTTCAGTGGGAGCAAGAAACCAGCAGAGCAGTTGGGCTTCAGACCTAAAGGGAAAAAGAGTCTGGTGGTTTCAATGTAAGGTCTGAAATACCTGCTGGTGGTCAGCTTCTCCCCTGGCTGGAAGCCGTGAAAGTGGAAGAGACACCTGAGAGGACATTCAGACTTTGCAAAACACATGTTTAACAGAGCAGCCCATGCCTTGGGCTAGAAATCAGAAGAAGGTCTAAGTAATAAAGTTTGTAGCAGGTATTTCCGTTTATCAAGAAATATCGTAAGGAATGGGTTCTCTCTCCGTGTTTCTTGGTCCCAAGTGCCCCTTTTCTGGTGGATCTTGAGCATGGACAATTTTCAAAAACAAGTAAGCAGTGTTTGTATGCTCTTCTATAGGAATATTGATGCATGCCACAATGCCAGTACATGGTTCCCACTGCTGGTCCCCTCCTCGGATGGTTTCAGGGTGAGAGGGCCCGCTCACTGAATGCCTGGGAGGTGTAATTCATCTTCGGTGCCGTCCTGAGCTCCCACCAACACTGGCAGAGTTAGAAACAGGGAAGAGGAGAGGGCTAAAATTCAGCATGATTTAAAGATGTTAAAAACAGACTTGTGCATGATTTTCACAGGATCTCAGAATGACAGATTTTAGATTGAGCATGTTCATGACTTGCCAAGATAGCACAGGGAAGCTTTAGCAGTTCGAGGAACTGAACCCACATTTACTAAGTGATGATTGGGGTCCTTGCCAGTGAGACCACCCTTTCTCTCCTAACCCCATTGCAAACTCTCCAGAAAAAAATCAGGAAAAAAACCTCATCCTTCTGACAGACAGATGTTGCCAGGGCCCTGAGGGCACTAATAGCCCTAATGAGCCTCACCTGTGGCTCCTCCACCCCTCCGCCTATTGGCCCAGGCGACTATTTAAGCTCAGCCCAGGTTCATTGGTGCTTGGTTGGGCTGTACAGGAGTGGGGGTTCCTCTTTTGCTCTCATATCAGCATCCAAGAGCAGATGGGAATGGTAGGAAGCTGCTTTATGTGAGACAGGACTTGAGGGCTAGGTGTGTTCCTTGCTGCATAGGAGGCTTCAGGTAATTTAGTGTCTCTGTACTGTTCCAGCATTCAGGTATGTCTGGATTTTTACTGGAGGAAGGACTAGAAGCTGTTGCAGTCAGTAGTTGGTTTGGTTTTGCCAGATGTACTTGCTCTGCTTGTGTCTGAGCAGTGTTGGAGAGGCTGGAGCTGGGGGACTGTTTTCTCTTGCATAGCTTGAGCTTTAAATGGAGCATTGACCCAAATACTTCTCATCCCCTCCTGAAACCCTTGAGGAGAGATATGGTGGTATGACTGGAAGCTCCTGCATGAAAAGGAAAAGCAGGGATCCTTACTTGAACTTTTCTAAGTAAATCCTGAGGCTAAAGAGGTGTATTGAGATAATGTTTCTTTATCCTTTCTGAGGTGGTTCTGCCCTCCCAAGGCAGCTGAAGTGCTGTCCTGACTGCAGTCGTGCTAGGTGCCCAGCTCATGTGTGTGAAATCCAGGAAAAGCTTGGATGTTTGTGAGCATTCTGAAATCCTGGCCTTCCGCGGGTGTAGCTGGAAGCCGGGACTACCCGATGTCGGCTGTGGACAGCAGAGGGAGCTGGTCTCCTTCCGAAGGCAGGACCAGGCCTGGAGCTGCTGTGGGAGCTGGAGGGCCCTAGGACTTTGCTTGGGAGCTTTCCAAGCCCCAAGAGCAGGGAGAGCTTCCCGGGTGCTGCCATGTAACTGAAGAGCTCAAGGGCAGGAGACCTTCAGCACCTTCCTACCTGGTGCTGACTGCGTGGGCCAGTCCCCCAGGAGCTTCAGCATTGCTGTGACTCCAGGAAATGGGGCCTGGCAGGGGAATGTGGTTGAACCCAGATCTCTCCTGAACCCCCTGTGGCAGGATTGGGAGTGTGTAAGGGGGCTGCACCTGCTCATGCTTTCCCATTACACCCATGGCTCTTTCTCTGTCCCCTTCAAGTTTCCCACCCAGACCTGTGGAATGACTTTTTGACTGTAATGCCAGTTACAGGTGGGGTATATGGGAGCCCTCCCTGTGGCAGAGCAGGGAGGAAGGCAGGTTGTGGTGCCCACTTTCTCCTCCCATGGGACAGAGGAACAAAAACAGCTTTTGGGGTAGTGTGAGGGACCTCTCCAGTGGAAATGCTTCCTGTGTTTGGGGTGTAGTTCTTCTAGCATCTTAATGCACCTGTACAGGTTGAAAAGGCTTAAATGTGCTTCAAGAAATGAGTACTGGGATGTATGCATGGGATGTATGTATGTACTGGGATGTATGACGCACAGCCCATTGCTGGTTGCGTGCTTGCAGTGCTGAGCAGCACCTCCTGGCCTCTGTCTGAAAATCAAACCCAGATCAATGCGATTAACTTGATAAAAGCCACCACCCTGCAGGAGCCTGTCTCCTCAGGATATGCATCCATCCCCATGTGCTGCTAAAACAAGCCCCTGAGAGCTGGCTGGACCCCCTAGTTCTGGGGCAGCTGCCTCTGCAGCCAGCAGAGCTGGTCTGAGGGACTCTATGCAGCTGCCCTGTCTTCAGGCTTGGCCTCTGGTGTGGAAACAGCTTGTGGCAAAGCCATGGTCTTATTGTTTTTGAATGCACTAGCAACTCAGGTTTCTTTGATGGGTTTTTTATCAAGTGCATCCTCTCATCAATCTCTTTTAGTCAATTTTGTTGTCTTTTATAAAGACAGAGCTGCCTGTGGACTAGTGCAACTCTGCTGATATTGAGGTTACCTTGGTGAGCCCATGAATCAAAGGAAGAGGTAAGTGGATATGAAGAAGCTTGTGCTCATCCTACTAAAATCTTATACTTAAAATATTTAATGGTCTTGTTATTTTAAAAATGATCTTTCCTTTTTGGAAGGAAAGCAATAAACAGTTGCTGATGGTTTAATGGCTTAAGTGCAGCTGGGGCATTCAATCAGTGTGAAAAGCAAGTCATATTTCAAAACTCAGGAGGTTATTGCTATAATGCATCTAACGAAAAAGGCCAGAGGAAAAGGTGACTTTTCTTGAGAGCTGTGGAAGCTCAATGGCTTGGCCCTCCTGAGTTCATGCTAGGCTCTGGGGAAGAGCTGGGGAGAGGTAAAGATCTGGCCAATTTGGGGCTTTCTGGGGCTTAATGCCCCAGAATTAGTGCAGGAGGGGAAGGGTTGAGTCTGGACGCTCTCCTGTCTATCGGTGCTGCAGCTTCCTCTTCCCCACCTCTGTAAGCATGGCAGCTTGGAGACAAATACTCCTACTAGTGATAGCTTTACAAGTGAAAGGTAGGGGTGATATTTATAATATAATGTTGTAGTTCTCTTTAAAAGAGTGCAGCTACACAAGGCATATCTAAGTTCTGTAAACTTTGTCAAGCTGAAGAGTCTAGTCTGCTTTAGCCAGCTCATGATTTTGAACATTCTTGCTTCTCTATGCCTTCTTAGTTAAGTAGCATTTTCCTCTGAAGAAACCATAACTGTGTGTAATATGGAAAATGGAACCAACCACGAATCCATACGATGGAAGAATCACTCTGTTTCCATAATCCATTTGCCTCTTCAGCTACTGAGTGCTGGACAGCATGGTGAGAACTATGTATTGAAGCTCCAAGCCCTTTTCTGACTGGGAACAGTCCGATGATTGTGGACCTTCAGAGTTGGACAGATATTTCCCCAGGTACATAATTTGGTTTAATTTTATTGGCCAATTTGCTATGCAGTCACTCTGAGCTGAGGTGGGCCTAGTTCTTCCTCATCAGTCCTGGTCTACACTGTTCCAAATGTAGTAACTTCAGCAGACTTGGTAGTCTGAGTATTCAGGAAAAGCAGCAAAGAAAATCCAACAAGGTGTGAAAGCCTGAAAGCTCTAGACCACCTCAACTGTGAGCGAAGGATATTCTGTCAACACAAATGCCCTTTTACCTTGTATCATTTGTCCCAAATTGTTGGAAGAAATAACCCAGTATTTTTTTTCAAGGTGGTTTTATTTATCTTCATTATCTAAGGTACAAAAGTTGTACAACCTTACAGAGCACATTTTGGCTGCCCAAACACTTCAGAGGCTACTGTAAAGTGCTGTTTGAGTAAATAAGAGGTTCTTAGAGCTATGAATACTTTTGTCTAATGAGCAAATATGAAATATTCTGCTTCAAAACAATAACACTTCCTTTCAGTGCCTTTATGCAAGTTTGCCTTCAGGGCATTTATGCAAGTTTGAGGGGCGTGCCATGTAAGAGCAGTCTAAAATAGCTGTGTGGAAGCAAAGGCATCCATAAACTTCCTTTCTTGAATCTTTTATCTTTGTTTCTGGATACTCATCAAGGAGGGCTGACTCTCTCCACAGCAGGCAGCTCTGTGCAAAGCAGCCCATTAGAAAAGGGTCCATGTGTAGGGCAGGCTCCTGTGCTGGCAATTTCAGCCCTGTTCCCCATCAGGGAGCAAGTTGCACAAACAGCTCTGCTGCCCAAGCTGCATTCCCCTCTTCCCCAGGGAGCTTCCTCAGTGCTCCTATTGATTTCAGCCTGACAGAGCTGACTGATGGATGTGGCTCTTCTGGCTTCTTACAGCCATCTACAAAACCTATGTATTGATTGGATCATCTGGGGATAGGTTGGTGGGATAAACTCATTACCATAGGCCCCTTCTATAATGTACAAGACCTTTATGAGTCTAGGAGTCCATGCAAAACAAACAAAAAAAAAAGTGCAAACTTTGGGATAAAATTTCTGAAAAACTTGCTGCCAGCAAGCAATAAGCATTTGGGACTAAGGAGGCTCTCTGAGAAAAGAGCCAAAGTGCCTCCTGATAAAGCAATGCTTTTTCAGATGAAGTAGAAGCAGAAATACTGGGCACTTTCTGGGGCTACTCTGTTAAATGTCATAGTATCTACTGCAGTATGTGGTTGCTGCTGTGCTAACTTTGCATTTGTGGCACTGTGGAGCTCTCAATTATGGCTCAGCAGTGCAAGAGCCTGCAGGGCAGTGACTGCTCATCAAGGGCCCTGCCAGCTGATCCATGCCAGGTACTGCTCTGGGTACAGAGTGCAGTCTCCCTTGCCTTCAGCCAGATGAAGCCTGAAAAAGGGAAAGGCTTTCTGATGTAAAAAAGAGATTGAATGAATGTTTGCTGTGTACCCAGTATGCTAGTGCACGGGGTGCTTGTTGGAAGCCCCCAGAAGACAGGGTGCTTGGCTTGCCATGCTCACCATGCACATTTATTATATATAACTAAGGAGCTCTCCTGTTCATCAGCTTCTGAATTAAAGAGCCAGTCCAGCTTGTTAGTTCCTCTGTAGTTCAGTGCTGTGTTTGAAAAACAGACAGACTCGGTGAGGGGGAAGCATTCATGTAATGCAACAGAACCTTTGATAGAAAAGGGATTCCAATTAACACTTAAAACCTGGCTCTGTCCCTTCATGTAACAGTTCTAAATGTTGATTCTGATCCTCTTATTTCTTAGGCTGCTTTTAGCACAGGAAAATGAAGAATTTATTTGCAATTCTAAGGTGTGCTTTAACAAACTGAAAACTCTGTGAAGAGTTACAAGATGCCTCTAATTGCTAGACCACTGTCATGCTGCCTCAGACCTGTGATCCTTCCCAGCACTGACACTGGTGATTCCAAGGCTCAGAAGATAGAATAAGTAACTACAGGAGGCAGATATGGGACACTCTGCCAATGTGTGTCATATTGGGCCTCAATGGTTAGATGAATCCTCCTAATCACATCAGAGTTGTAGCAGACCAGGCTCTGATCGGAGGGATCTTGATCTTGATAACTGCTGATGTGTTGTCCTCCTGACGCACCAGGAGTCCCTGAAGGGGACAACTGCAGGATGTGGCTATGTCAGTAAAGTTATTTTGCCTTTGTCATCACCCAAAACACATTATCTAACTACCCACTTGCAGTTGCACCTCCTTCTGATAGAATAAAAGTACTGATGGATGCACACAGAAGCAGCCATATGCTACTTGTTTATTAGAGCTAACAGCTTTTGTATGTGTACCAGCATGTGTCAGTGCTTCTCCTGGCTTGTTTGAGTGTGATCTGTAGATAAGGCAGTGGAAAAAGTGCAGTTGGGCTTTGTAGCTTGCTGAGTGCACAGCTGCACCAAAGGATGCTGTGGAGCCAGGGGTTACCCTGCTCCTGTGCCACCTCGGGCAACTGGGACTGAGGTGTGGGTGCCACAGGGGCCACTGCTGCAGGCCTTAGAAACACTCAACAGGAGGATTAGAGCCCTTTAGAGAAGCACTAGGTTCTGCTTTCATAATGTTTTTCCTTTCAGTCTCCCTGGGAGTTGGCACAGCTTGGTCTGCCACAAAGCAAGGCTTTATTTTCTTGCTCAGAACATCTTTAGTTCTTGGCAGGACAGCCTCAGCTCTGTGGGTAGATAGGATCCAGCCCAAGCAAAGCTGGGGCCTCCTGCCAGGCTGCTTGCTTGGGTCTGTCCCTTGAAGCCTTGGTGCGAGCAGGCGCTTGCCCCACACCTGGGACATGAAGGCAGGGCTGAAGTAGAGCACGGGCAGTGGGTTGAGACAGGGAGGTGATTTCTGTGGGCCTGGAGGAAAGGCAAGGGAGCACATGAGCTGGATGAGCACAGGGAAAGCAAAGACTATATTGACTGTATGATCCACTCATTGCAGGGTGAAACGCAAGATATTGCTGGAATATCCTCCTGATTGCGTGTCTGCTTCAGACTTTTCCAAGCACTGGATACATGCAGCAACCTGCCAAAGGTGGGTAGCACCCAGCTGCCACTGGGACAAGTCTTTTGGGGAAGTTGGTGCAATAGGAGGACTCCTTACCAGCGCTCTTTGAAGGTAGCTGTGTGCTCACGGTCAGGAGTGAGGCTGTTAGGACCTATCTCTTGTTTAAAGAAACCTAATTGATTTCTGTGGGCATTTGGTGCTTACAAGCATCTTAAGGTCTCTAAGATTTCCAGGGAAAAATACAAAATCAGTGTGGAATACTTAAGGTCCTGTTTTTCAGCTAAGGAGGGAACACATATTATTAGCAAATCTTTCTGAAGAGAAGGAATCAAGGAGATGACAAAAGTAAAAATTGCAGAACTTCTCGACTTTCTTCCTCTATCTTCAAATTACAGAAATGTTATTGCCCAAGTTGATTCCCTGTTTGTGATATGGATGGGATTAAGATGCAATGCAGAAGTGAGCAGCTGAAATACTTTCAGATGAAGGTGACAAAATCACATCAGGGCAGTAACTCGGTGACGTTTCTAGCCTTTTCCCCCACCCTTCGTTAAGTGGCACTGCTATTCTAATCCTTGGGTTTGTAGCTGACGGAGCTACACTCATTTGCTACTCTGAGAAGAAGGAAAGAGGAGAGGTAACTTTCAAAGTAAAATTGTTAGCTACAAAACAAAATATTTCTAAGACGCTAATTTCCTGGCAATTCGAAGCACCTTTCTGGACCAGTACACCGTTTATTATGGTAGTTCTTTTAAAATTTTGTTGCAATTAAGAAACTATAAAGAAATGTAATTGGATTTTGTTATGTAGAAGCTATTAATTGTAGTCTGTTGCGGAATAGATTCTTCTAATAGAGAAATAATATATTTTGAAAAATGCTTATCTTCTGTAGTCTGTTATACAGTTTATTTTTTAGAAGCCTGCATTAACTGGTGAAAAGATGAAGTTCATTGCCTTATTTTTCTTTTGTATGCTGATGAACATGCTAGCAGGTAAGAGTTGCTATATTTCTTGTTTACTTTTTTCAGAAATGAGAAATTGTTTTTGTTACTAAATAGCAGGAAAATAATTAGTATCCAATCTTGCTAGTGTTTGCTGTAATTACTCAGGCTGATAATGAAGAGTACTTGGTTTATGCTGCAGAATGGCTACGAACAAGGAATTCTTTATTTGGCTAGTTCAAGAGAAAAAACATTTATTACCTACTTCTGCTTTGAAGAACTTGGCAGCTTCTAGCTTTGCAGCTAGGCTTTGGTAAATACAAAATGCTTCTGGATGAGACCTGGTACTGATGAGTTTCCTCTGTTTTTGCAGATGCCCGATCAATCCGGGATGGAGATGGTAATTCTTAGTGTTACTTTTTTCCTTTGTCACTAGCAACTAGAAGAGTCATTTGCAACTCCCCATCCTCATTCCTACCAGTGATTTCAGCAGGAACACTTACTAACCTAAGAGGGGGGTAATTCAGACTCTGGTTCTGGTAAAGAAAGAGGAGAATGAATTTTAAGTAGCTTCTTTAGAAAATCCACTAAAATGGAGAGAAATAGCAGCAAATATGACTTATTGAAGGCAAATCCTCTACAGGGTTATGATCAAGTCATTATCTGCTTTATGCAAATATGAAGCCTATGTTTATGCAAATAGCAGGCTTCTAACCATGCTAGGCTCTGATATGTCAGACTGTCCTGAACCTTAATACTAGAAATGTGTTTGCTGACTATTCCCTGGCAAAAATCTTAAAATTTACCAGTTGCCACAAATACCAAAAAAAAATCTATTCCCTAAAAAATGTGCAGATGTATGTGCAGTAAGTGTCCTACTGTTGGTGGGCATCTCAGTAGGAGCGGCGTGATAGCTGGTAGCATCCTGAGCATGCAGATACAAATATGAAGAGCGCATTAACAGATGTGAAAAAATGTATACAGATTAACAGCAAGGGGTGGTCTTCATTTGATGCCTCTTAACATTTTTCCTCTACTGTTATCTTTCCTTGTATCTCTAAACATTTATTGAATAGATCACCTGTGTTTTGACAAATAAAAGGTATAGGGGGACATGATTCATGTGCAGCAAGTATTGTGGCAACCAAAGTCAGGTGTCAATATAAAACCTCCAGGTAGTATTCTGTTACTCATCAGCTTTTATGATCTTTTCTTTCACACTGGGCAAATTGGCAGCCTGCAAATCTAACATCAGCTGATAGTTCTGCTCTGCAGGCAGCATTTGACTGGTTGGTTTGCTTTGTTATATGCCATCTGTGCTTGTGCACTGCAAATATTTTTCACTGAAATTAAGGTCTGATGATAGGATTGTTGAAGGGTCTTAACTCTCACTAAAAACCCTAGTCCAGTGGGGAGTCTAATTATTGGAGTGACTCTCATTTCAGTGGTCTTTAAATAAAATCAGAAGAGTGGGTTTGTCTTGGTAGCACAGGAAGGCATTTGTCTCAGCTGGGAATCATGTTTTTATTATGCTTCTGTGCTTGGCTGGATTTGGGGTCCAGTGGAGGTCAGCTCTTGGTATTTTCAGAACTTGATTTGCTTTCCTTTATGGCCTGAGCTTTAACAGAAAGGCTTTGTGCTCTATGGGTCTTACTCTGCATTTTTGCATTGTAGATCTCTACCAGGAAGGGGTCGCCCTGCCCTACTGGCCTTTCTCAGCCAATGACTTCTGGTCGTATGTGGAGTATTTCCGGACCTTGGGAGCCTACGACAGGATCAATGAAATGGCTAAGACCTTCTTCGCTCAGCTCCCCTTTGGGAGTCACTTGGGTTATAATGTCCCCAGCCATGAGCACTGATGACTCTGCTCCTCTCTGCCGAGGCTGGTGCTGGGATGTCTGGGGGATGCCAAGGCTGCCCGGGCAGGTACCGGTGTTGCATTCAGCACTCCCTAGTCCCTGTAGCAGTCATATATATAAATACACACACATATATGTATATATATACACATATATTCATATATATGTGTATATACACATATATTCATATATATGTGTATATATACATACACATACACTTCTTGCTTGGTAATACCAGACAAAATCAACTTTCTTTTTACAATGTATGCCTGTGTGCAAAACCATTAAACTCTATTTTAGATTCTGCTGTGAGATTGAGTTTTCTTTTGTACAGACATGTCTCAAGATGCTGATGGCTTTGATTGTGAGCTGCCAGATCCCCTTGCCTTTAGTGTCGGAGCCTTCACACCCTGATTTTTGGCTTATTGCCCCTGTTTCATGGAGGTAGAGTAGGGGTTATTTGTGCTGCAGGCACTGCTGGCAGATCAGACATGATGATAGGGGACTGGGTATAAAAACACTTGGCTATGGTGTGTATCTGGTCACTTTGCTTGGCAGAGGCTTTAAGAAGAAATGGTCTTAGGACTGGAAAAATATCTTAAAATTATCGAATTATTATTTAAAATTAAAATTTATTGTTTAAAAACAATCTGTTCGTACTTTTTTCATTTTTTTTTCCTCCCCTTTCTGTGCAAGGAGGGGGCAGCAACGCGCTTGGTGCGGGCCGGGCGCCAAGATGGCGCGGGCCGCGCCACGTCGCCCTGGCAACGGCGGCGGGGCGGCTCCTCCCGGCGTGCAGCGCGGCGGAAGCGGCGCGGTGGCGGCCGGAAGCGGCGCGGAGGAGGCGGGGGCGCCGCCATGAAGCCGGCCGTGGACGAGATGTTCCCCGAGGGCGCCGGGCCCTACGTGGACCTGGACGAGGTGCGGGGCGGCGCGGGGGGCGCGGCGGGGGCCGCCGCGGCGCGGCGGGGCCTCAGCGCGTGCGTCCGCAGGCAGGGGGAAGCACGGGGCTGCTCATGGACCTGGCGGCCAACGAGAAGGCGGTGCACGCGGACTTCTTCAACGGTGAGTGCGGGGCTGCCCGGCGCCCGGGACCGGCCCCTTCCCTCCGCCCCGCCTCCTCGCGCCTTCCTGCGGTGCCCGCGGCGGTGCTCGGCATGATGCAGCGCGCAGGCGGCGCCCCTGTGGAGCAGGCAGCGTATGCGGGAGCACCCGCTTAAACTGCGGGAATTCTGCTGGAAATTCGAGCCGGTGTAGCCCCAGCGGGGCACTCGCTTAAGCAGAGATCAGCTCTCGCTTGTTTCAGGGGTAACGGTTATACTTGAGGGCTTCAAACAGGCTTCACCCCGGTTATGTTGCCAGCCTGTGCTCAGCACCCAAAGCGGACACAAGAGCAAAGGCTTAAAGCACCGTCTGGAACGGCCAGAGTGGTTTTGCTGGCATTGCCCCGTTGCATTGGCTGCTAGGGAGTGACATGAGGAGCTGGGGTTTCACCCGGTCTGAGTGGGGTAACTAATTGCACCTGTTTAAAAGCAAACTATTGTTGAAACTTCTCTTTGCTTTCACTGATTTAATTACAAAGCTTGTCTGGTGCAAGGGAAGCTGCCCGTTTAACTGATTTGTGGTAGATCTGCTTGTGTAGAATGTATATGACGTGTGTGTATGTAAAGTGTTTTAGTCTTAAGAACAGCTTAATTTATCTTATGTTATTTTTCTGACTAGATTTTGAAGATCTCTTTGATGATGATGACATCCAGTGAACTCCGTCTTCCAGCCCTGCAGTGCTGAGATGTGGAATTTTGCCCTAGGATCACGTGTGGTGGCCATTATTTATTAAATACCCAAAACAAAAAATCCACTGTGGGTGAGGGGGGTGGTGAGAGGCAACGTAAACTTCTCTGGATTGTGAAACCCAGATGGCTAAAGATAACTACAGCAGGAATTGTGGACTGCCACACTGTATAGGTTTGTTGTTGTTTCTTTTAAAATTTGCTTGTTGATGTGCTGATTTAATAAAATCTTGACAAAATCTCCTTCTGCGGTGTACTGTGAAAGCAGTAGAAATAGCCACCTTCCAAACTTTTGTACAGGACTTATTTTTGTGAAATCATTGACTGGCTCTTTTAGATGCACAAAAATATCTGGCAAGGCACATTACTGCTTAGAAGAGTTGTGTTCCTTCCACAGTACAGGATTATCTGGGATTTGGAGGCTGCTTTTTCTGAATGGGCTCCTTGGTGCCTTTCTCCCGTTCCAAGTTAGATATTCAGCAACTGTAGATACTGCAGCTTTAATCTGGGAGACACAGATAAAAAGTGGTATTTTTATCATGACATTTTAAGGAGGAAAAGCGTTACTGCTCTGGACCATTGTAATCCTTGGGTTTAAACATTTAGCTTAATTCTTGAAATTTATTCATCTCTTTGTTCTACAAAGTCTCTAGTTTAGGTTTCTTTCCTCAGACAGCAGACAGTGACATTGTATTTGTATTCGGGTATACGGTAATTCCCTACTGCTTTGTTCCCTCTGCCAATAGAGTCTTGATCTCTAGAGCTGAAAACTGTGAGAAGTAACTGCTGGCCCCACGGAAGTGGCTGCTCTGGCATCTTTGGGACAGAACTTGTTGAAGTTTGGAGTTAGTGAGATCCCTTACAAAGGATGCTGCTTAAATCACAAGCTGTCTCAATGTGCACTGATACCACTGCAGGGACTTGTTTTTTTTCCTGTTTGCACGAAGCAAAATCAATGTGAACGTTATCCAGAAGAGGAGCAGTGGGCACCCAGGGCTGGCCGAGGCTCTCGGTGCAGCAGCACGAGGGAGGTGGGGAGAGCGTGTGCAGGGAGTGCTGTGAGCAGCCCTGCTTCGGGCTTGCCAGCTCCCCTTGTGCACTAAAACTCTCTGCTTTGCACTGAGAACGTGTATGCGTGTTGGAGGGGTATATTCTTAAAAAAAAAAAAAATTGTTCATTTGTAAGCGTTTTCATTAGGAATTGTGATTTGTTTGGGTATGTTGGGGGAGCAGTGTTAAAATAAAAGGGCCAGTCTGAAGAACAGACTGCCCTTGAATGCCAAATTGCTTCTAAATGATCCTTAGTCAAGTCTTTCAGGCTAATTAGTCTGCAGGCAATTAGCCCCTTGTCAGGAAATGATTGCAAGGTGTCAGAATCTCTAATAAAAGTAATTTAAAGGGTATTTGTCAGCCTTAACCATTTCACTTATTGAGCTTTTTTGCCGCACCTGTAGCGGAGATTGTCAAAATCCATAAAGGTGTTTGAGTGGAAGAATGAATCTGACTTAACAGCACTGAGCATTCGTTTAGCCTAATGTGTGTTATTTTATAAGCTGTTGGGTGCTCAGTATATCTAAGCTGAAAACATTTATTCAAGTAGTGAGTTTAATGCCATGAGTTGTCCCGTTGCTTTGTGTGGCACAGCTTGCAGCATCCTGAGCCTTGGCAGCAGGAGATCCTAAGTACCAAAATGCTTCAGAATGGGCAAAGCTGGCTGTGCAGCACAAGGGGGAAGAGAAATGGCTGTGATGCACTTGGTGGCAGCCCTTTCCCTTTGATGGTCTCACAGAGCTGATTCCCCGTTGGCAGGGGACTGGTAAGTGTTACAATAAATGCTTAAGAATGTGCAGTCCATTTTCAGCTGAATTTTTCTTAAGAGAGTCAATTTTCTTTGAGAGTTGCACGGTTAAAGAAAACTGGTCTTAGTGTTGCGTAATATTTGTGTATTGCTACCTGGCAGGAGAATCTCAAGCTCCTGTCTTTCCATATGCTCTGAGAAGAACAGATGAGCTCAGGCTTAATTCAGTACTGGGTTTTCCTGGGTTCCTTTGCTTAAGGCTTTTTTAGTTAATGTCTAAGGCAGGAAGAGAAGAAGTTTTCTTTTCAATGTTGTACTTAAATAAGTAGGAGATTTTTTTTTTCAGTAAAGGAGGAATTGTTTTGAGAGGAATAAATAACTCTGCAAGTCCCCTCACTTACCAGCACAGAGGCCCCAGCAAGAGCCCAGAGTCAGGGTTTTTCTGCAAGACACGAGCAAACACAGCTTGAAGTCCCTGGCAGTAGGCATGAGTTTGAGGACAGGGATGTGCTTCCATGTTACTCCTACCACTTACTTGCTTCTCTTACAGACCATCTTTCTTGTTCTCTCAAGTGTCTCTTTTTGCTAACCAGCGAAGTCAGAAGCTTAATTCAAACTTGGACTCAAGGCAGTACGGGGGCTTCAAAGTGCATGAGCAGTAAGACAAGGCCTTCTAAAGCTTCTTAAATTGACAAATAGGAGCTACTTTAAAACACATTTTTATTGTTTAAGAAAATTTCAATTTGCATGCGTCAGATTTCAGTTATCTGTAATTTTAACGGTGATCACACTAGCTAGCTTGCAGCTGTGGTGTCTCATACTGCTTGGAAATGATTTCTGCATCATTCTAGTACAGATTCTGTGGGGTGAAAATGTCTGCTTTCACTTGCTTCATGCTGACAGATTCACTGGGCTGGCCTAAGAAATGGTGTGTTTTGGTTCATAACCCCTATTCCTTCCCCTTTCTGGTATCCTTCTATGGGAAGGATCCCACAGATGCCGTTAGGAAGGGAGTTGTGTGGTACCCCACACATGAACTATCAGGTGGTGTGTTGGTGGTGTTGAATGCTTGCTTTGCATTGGGAATAAATCTTTTTTTTTCCCACTGGAATGGTGGAAGATTAACAAGTTAAGCCTGCAGCCCTGTCATATGTGTAAGAAAAAGCGTCTTATGTCCTGGAAAAGCAGCTGCATTATGGAGAACTGGAATCCTGGCGTGAGCCAAGGGATGAACTGAAGAGGAGGTTTTCTGACTTGGCATCTCTGCAGTTATCAGAGTGTCTCTTCATCATATTCCTGCACCTAACCCAGGCACATGCCATAAGAAACATGACAGCAGCTGCTAGTCGGGGTCAACCCAGCCTTGATTCCCTCCGAGGTATTCAAGGAATAAACAATTTTGATGGCAGGTAAGTACAGTGATTGATGAGGTAAATGTAGGACTTTGCTCTAATTGCTGTGTTGTCTTTCATGCCTCTAGTGCATTTACATTCTGCAAGTAAATATGATACAGACTTAGCGAAAAGACATTCGTGTCTCTCTTTTTGTAGCTGTTACAGTTCAGTGCTGCTCCTGTTTGTACTCCTAGTAATTACTGGTGGGAGTGATTACATGGGGCTGGGACACAATTATGAAACGCTTGTAATTGTGTCTGAAAGGGGCACGGATGTTTCCCAGCTGGTTTCCCTGCTGGAAAGGGACTCCTAGCCAGGCTCTCCTTTTTCATGCCAACCATAAACATGTTCTTCACACTACCTACCAGTGCAGTGACTTGAATATTTTATTGGTAGGTGTTTCTAAAAGAACTTTATAATCCTGCTGCTTCTCACTGATGTTGGGGGGTTCTTCCCTTCATGGACAGAGCTAGTTTAGAGCTTTGCAGGTGCTTGTGTCCAAGCAGTGAGGTAGGCAGGAAAGGGTCAAACTTCCAAAGAATCCAAGTGCTCTTTTTATAGCCTGGCCTCATTGCTAGTGACAAATAAGATGTCATTCTTGGTGTCTTAGTCCTATTATTTGTGATCTAATAGGAGCTGCTGGCAGCGTTAACCTCCAGCACAGTCTGAGTTGTGTTCCTCTAGCAATACCCTAATTTCAAAGACAAAAGCAGCCATTTGAACCTACTACAGCTAGAATGGCAAAATGGGAGACCTAATTTTCTACTAACCATCTATTGTAGGATTTTGTTTTAAGGCATTTAAAATTGTCAGGGAGCAGATGGAAAGGAGCCCAAACTGTCTGTTAATGTCATTCTTGGTGCCTTAGTTCTATTTTAATCAGTAGTTGACAGGCAGCGTTGGGCTTGGTTGGTGCTTCCACCCAGGTGGTCTGCAAAGGGCTGGCCCTGTGTTTGAGGCTGTAAAATGGTGTGGAAAAGCCAGTTGCAGGGGGATGAAGAGGTTAGATCCTTAAAGATGTAGATAAAACATTGTATGTATGAGTATTGGCATTCCCGTGAGTCTTCGTTGCCCATGATAGTGCGCGTATATAAATAGAGCAGGCATCTTAAATATATTGCTGTCATTCCCATGACATTGTTAGGACTATTTGTGGATACAGAGCCTTGGAGCCCGCTCACAGCTGGAACCAGGACGGGGCTAAACTGAGAACCCAAACCAGAGCCAGGCTTTGAAACAAGGATGCGCAGTCCCAAGGGCAGCGTTGCAGTCCCTATGTGCAACCCTGGCCATCCTGCTATCGTGGCAGCTGGGAGGCCAACTGGGAACACTGGGGACACCCCAGGCCTCTCCCAGCCAGTGGATCATCTGCTGCAGCACCTGGTGGCATCTGCAAGTATCCCAGATGGGGTGAATTCTGGCTACTGGGGTAGGGTGGTGATGGGGAGTGAGCGACGCTCTGGGATTTGGGAGCTGGTCCAAGGGACGGTGCAGACTCAGTCCCTGAGTTTCTATCACGTGCTGCGCTTGTGACCGGCCAGCGACTGTAATTTCAAGTGGGAGATGGTGTTGGTGTGTGTGGGAGCTGTACTGATACGGATCATACAGATGATGGGGCTGTTGGACAGCGTGAGAGAGAAATCCTGCTCCTTCCCCTAGCTTTAAGCACACAAATAGGCACCATCGGGTGAACGTGTGTGTCTCAAGTTCTAGTGCAGGGCATAAAGCTGCAAGCGTGTACGCTCCTGCTGTGCGGTGCCAGGGAAGGACAAATACCATTTCATCTTTAGAAACCAGTCTTTACTGCTTTTCTGGTGTTTATCCCAAATGTCTTTTAGTGCTTTAGTCATTTCCATTTCCCTGCCTCCAGAAAATCCAACTGAATATATTTGGGGAAAAAAAATGCACACAGCAAAAGCTCTAACTTGCTCCTTTAGCTTTAAGCCTCCTATAGCATTTGATCCAGCAATTGGCATGTTTTTAAATTGCCTTTTGTTTATGGATTAACCTGTGTCAGGATGAATTCAGACTTAAGGGTTTTGGGTGAAGTGTTTGGAAACCAAAGTTCATCTCCTTGAAGGAGGAGGCAGTTACAGTCTAAGGTGGAGGGATAGCAAAGCCCTGGAAGGCTCCCTGCTAGGAGAGGTTTCATCTTAAATTATAATTTAATTACCCAGCACAAGAAGCTGAGTTATTCATGTGCACTGTAAATCTGGAGCAGTTAAGAGGACATTTATGTGGATGAGGACTCTGGGTTTAGTCTTTCTGTAGCCTGAGGATGCGGGTGAATTTGGAGAGCTGTTTGCACAACTAATGCTTGCAAATATATTGCTGGATAATCTTGTGTATTGCTGCGTCTGGCCAGAGGCTGGGGAACTGCATCAAGATGCTTTAGCTGGTCCAGCATCTGGCTGGCTGGGGGACCATCAGAAGGAGGGTATGTGCTCTAAAACTGGATGTGGGAAACCCGTCTGGACAATGCCAGAAGGTAAAGCTTTCTCCTTGCATCATGCACTTGGTCACAATGGGCCAAACCTCACACATTCCTCCAGGAATGTTTCAGTTCTTAGTTCTCCCAGTTAATGGTTTCTCCAGGCAATTTTTCTGCTTTTTTTTTTTTTGTTCTGCTGAACTACCAGGTAAGGCTAGAAAAATGTCCCTTTCCCTAAACCCTTCCCAATGCCGCATATAAAAACGCTGGGACCTTTTACTGAGAGAGCTTTTTATTGTTATTTGTAGTGCGGTCATTCACTGGAGTGTATAAAGTGCTGTGGTGGGGAGTATTTTCATTTGAAGCTCTTAATACTGTTTTGTGCTTGTAATAATACATCAGCTTTGCTGTGAGTGAGCTTGGTCAGAAGCTTAACAGGAGTCTCCTTTGAATGTATCTAAGACGTTATCAAGTCTTTTAGCTGCAATTCGAGAAACCTCCTTGGTGAGGAGATTGCGGCCAGGCTGCTGCTGATGATGATGACTGGACAGGATCTCCCTATCTGTGCCAAAGCCTTGGGGCTGAAGTAGATGGTGTCACTTCCAGGGCAACCATGTTGTCACTTCCAGGGCAACCATTTGGGAAGGAGACATCCACCCTCACGTTGTCTCTGTCCAGAAGACCTTCAAGGGGCCTTCAGCTCCTGGGCCAGGTAAGATGTTTGTAGGGGAGTCGCTCTCCTCTCCACGTGCTGCCACCCCTGAGACCACCACATCTGCCACCCCTTCAGGAGGCCCCAAGCCACATGGTCAGAGGGTTGCTGGTGTTACGTAGCCTCCTGGATGCTCATAAGGCTTTCCAGACAAGTAAAAGAAGATCCCTGCCCTGAGTACGTAGGCTAAATTGAAGATAATGTTGCAGGATAAGCATGAAAAGAAAAACAAAGCATTAAAATCAATGAGAAGGTATCTGAATACATATAGAAATCTGGCTGAAGAAGGGCAACAACAGACCATGGGTGGAAGTTAAAGGCCTTAATAAGGTAGTGGGGTTCAATATTCAATAGCAGGAGTAAGCCATCTATTGCCAGTTGAAGGTGAGAACAGATACAGGTTTCTTGAATAGCATTCTTCTTGTTCAAATTGTAAAATGTTGGTTGAATTATGTGGCAATATTCTGAATTAATTTTTAAGTGGTTATTCTAAATTCTGTATTTAAATGTAACTACTGTTTTACAGTTTGAAATTTTGCTAAAAAACAGCCTGTCTCAGGCATTACTGTTTCATGATGTGCTAGGAAGGGTGTTTAACTCTGTGCCCAGTTTTTTCAGGGAGAACAAGAGCAGGGGTTTGAGGGAGCTCTTGAAGTCACTCGTTTCACCTCATTGATTTCCCAGGAATAGAATTCCACCCTGGGCAGTTGTAGCACCCACCAGAGGCAGTTTTCCAAGAAGCAGAGTACAGCTCTCGTGCCCTCGAACTCAGTTCTGGGGCTAAACCACCGTGTCCTCTCCCGCATGCAACCTCTGGCTTTAATGGACATCCAGGTCCGGGTAGAGGAGGAATCCCATGAAGGTGGAATCGTTGATGTTGTCAGCGTAGACGCCGTTGTTGGCCCCTTCCCCATAGACCTGGAGCCAGACCTCCTCGCCGGCGTTGAGGTGGAGTAGCACGGAGCCGCTCGCTTGGTCCACGTTGTTGGGTTGGAACTGGTCGTAGGTGAAGAGCACCGCGCGGTCCTGCTTGTACAGGCTGATCTTGGCGTCCGACAGGTACACCGTGAGGTGGTAGGCGAAGTAGTACATGCCGGGTACGCTGCAGCGGAACTTGCCCGTGCTCACGTCGTAGTGCTGCTGCTCGTTGTAGAAGACCTTGCTGAACAGGATGGGCACGTTGGGGTGGGGGACTCGGCCCGTCAGCCCCACGCTGAAGGCGGAGCGGTGGATGAAGGCGCCTTCCCCCTTCTCTCCTTTCATCCCCATGATCCCCGGGGTTCCTGGGAAGCCTCTTGGGCCTTCAGCTCCTTGGCTTCCTATTTGGCCGCTGTCACCCTTGGCGCCTTTCTCACCTAGGGGACAGAGTTGGGGTTGACGAGGTGGTTTGAGCTGGGAGGGCGCGTGGCCGCGTCGCCTGCGTGCGGGAATGCTGCTAAGGAAAGGCCAGATGACCTCAGGGTCCCCAGGAAGAGCTCAATGAATGAGCCAAGGACCAAGCGAAGGTGCCGTGGGCAGCCCGTGTGCCCGGGACTGCAGTTCTGCCCCCCGCGTGTCTCACCCACCTTGCTCGCCCTTCTCGCCCTTCTCCCCGTCGCGGCCGTCCTTCCCGTCGCGCCCGGGGAGCCCGTTGTGGCCAGGGTAGCCGGGCGCCCCCCCCATCCAGTTGGCACACGGCGCCTTGGGATCGGGCTGCGGGTCCTCCACGGCCGTCCCCGTGTCTCCGAGGGCTGCCAGCAGCAGCCCGCACAGGAGGCAGCGGCCGGCAGGCCCCATCGCAGCTCCCACGGCGGCTTCTGCACCTGGAGAGGGAATAAAGCTGCAAAGCGGGGTAGCCAAGAGGCCACGCAGCGGTGCCGCAGTGACACGGACGTGGATGCTCTTTTCCAGCTCCACAGGTGGGTCCTTGTCCCTTTGGAGCAAGGCTCTGCAGAGCCTGCTGCATCGGCATGCACAAGTGTCACGGGTGTAAAAATCCTGTAAGTTAGTTTAAAGGAGGAAGCGCCTCTATGGCTGCGCTGCAAAAGCATGATAGCATTAAATAAAAAAACGAGCAAATAGTGGTGTTTCTTGAGCTAGAACTGGAATGTTTCCAAAGTTTCAGACCCTGGGAACTGGGCGAGCTGCCGGACACGTGGAGACCCTCCTTGAAGTCCAGAAGCCATGCGGGTCGGTGGCCACGGAGCACCAGCCCTCGCCCCGGGCACACCGACGGGGTGAGTGACTCAAGGGGAGCACATATGTGGAGTAACTCATAGTCCAAAGCGGTCCGCGGACCTGAGAAACTCAACTCTCTGGTGTGAGCGCGTCTCGTGAGAAGAGTCTTGAGCCGCGTTTGCTCGGGCTGAGTTGAACACGACCATAGCTAGAACAGGCCATTACCAAAGCTTAACCATTTCTTTTCATACTGCAGTCTGATGCTCATTAATGTAACATAAATGATCTGCAGATGTGGCTATGTTTGAATGCCTTTTCAGAGAAGTAAGAGTTAAACAAAGTCCTTTTAGTGCATCTCAGTTAATATTAGAAGATATCAAGGGAATAAAAGCTCCTATGCATTATATAGGGTTTATTTGATGATCAGTGGATATATTATCCATAACAACAATCCTATTAACAAGTGCTTTATGGTGACTTGGACTGTGATTCAAAACTAGAATTTCATCTAGCCCTCTAATTATGTACATATATATATATATGAGAGCTCTTTTCATAAAGCGCATTTAAAAAAAGAATCTAACTGCATTTTCCCATTCCAGTATTGATCTCTTTTTTATTTTCTTTTTGTAATTACTTCTTTGTAACACAGATGCCTTCTGTGGGAGTTGCGGTGGGAACTTGCTCCGTGGGGCTCGCAAGCGGAATCGGATTTTGGAGTTTGGGATTCTGCCTGTAAGCAGATATAATCTGGTGAGATTTGGACCCAAACCAGTCATCCTGGGATTCCGCTGGGAAGGATGCAAATCCAAAGGTAGCACTGCACTGTTTATGGGAAAAGCCACGTTTTACTCCTTGTTGCTCCTGTGCACTTTTGGTTTAGATGTCTCGATCTCTAAGCAAAAAGGAGCACAAACTTAAGCGGGATCGGCTGCTCTCGGTTTAAAATAGTTGCTGGCTATTCTCAGAGTAGGTCTAATAAAGGAAACTTCCTGCGCACAGAAAAGTCTGCATGATTCAGCTCAAAAGAAGCGAGAAGAGGACTTAAGGGGGAAAAGAAATCCTGCTTACCAGCTGCTCTGAGTCCTGGCTGGCTTGCTGCAGCTCCTTGGAAGTGAAGTCCTGCTCCTGCCCCACTGTCCCTAAGGGCGCGAGGAGCTGTCAGCTAAGAGACCGTGTTTTCCATTTGCTCTTGCGCAAATCCCATTAATTTTTCCTGGCCCTCGCTTAGTTTAGGGCCACTTATGTAAAATCCAGTCGCGGAGCGAGAGCTGGAGAGATATCCTTAAAGGGGAAAAAAGATGTGATTTGGGTATCCAGAGGAAGCCAGGCACAAACGGGCTGTCAGGACAGGCTATATTGGAAAGCTGAAGCTGTCAAGGGCTGGACCCTCTCCGTGCCCAGTAAACCACAAACCTCTCCGTGCCCAGCAAGCCGGGAGAGCCGGTGAGGAGCCCACGGAGAGACGGGTCTGCGGGCCACACCGAGGCGTTTGGACACGTTTTTTCCCCGTGTGTCAGGACATGAGTTATAGCATGAGATGCTTTAGCTTCCCTTTTAAAAGGCAGCGGAGGAGCCCGCACCAAAGAAGGGAATTGCTGTGGAAAGGGGCAGAGCTGCGGGGGAAGCAGCTCCAAAGCCTGGCACATGAGGGTGCTGCCCTAAACCTTGAGAGCAGCTTTAGCCCTACGGGTGGTTTCCCACCTACCACAATTTCTGGCTTTAGGACAAAACAAAATAACTTTTTTTTTTTTTTTCCTTTTTTTTTTCTTTTTTTTTCTGTGCATCTTACTTTCCCAACTGGAAGCTGCGAGATGCTGAACCTAAAAGACATGAGGCTTTTCTCTCTGATCCTTCCAGCACAGGTCAGTTAGCTAGATATAACCTAAATAAACCTCCCGCCTTGAAATTGGATGAGAGCAGTTACTCCGTGCAGGGAAGGACATAGGGAGTTTCCAGACCAACGTGTTCCTGCCCACCCCGGTTCCCAACACAGCACTAGGAAAGGAGCTGCTGTTGGCAGGAATGGGAAAGAATCGTCCAAGGGAATGTTAAGCAGGCAGTGTCCCAAATGACCGAGTTCTCGTTAAGACCTGGCTGTCCGGAAAGCATTGAAGGAGGTTTGGGTAAATGCAGAGCTAATAACCTTGATGCACAGCTCGAGTCCAGGGCGGGTTGCAAAGTGAGGAGGGGAAATGCAAGGCAGGGAGAAGCTGTTTGATGGCTCCTTCTTCCTCCCTTGGTTTGGTCGAGTTGTTGGTCCCGTTTTTGGAGAATTTGCTGCTTTTTCTTTCTTCTTCCTGTCCCACCTCTTGGCAATGATTTTTCCAGGCAATGTCGAGGCTTAAAACACTCATCCCTCCTGTAAGCCTGGTAAAATTTGACAGGAATCCAGCTGGATCCATAGTAAAACAACTGTCCTGTGAAAAGCAGTGGGATCCCCTACCTTCCCCCCCTCATTTTTGTTTTTAAGCGGAGCTGAGTTGTTCAGCTCCCTCTCCCCTGGGTGCGGGCACGGCAGTCGGGCTGCATCCTGTGCCAGCTCTTGGCGGGAGCACCAAAATGCAGGATTTGGTGTCTTGTCAGGCTCCTGGCGCAAGGAAGTTGGACCCGCCGTGTTCAGCAGGCCCCATTCTGGGTGTAGGGAGGTGTTTGAGGGCAGTCCTTAGGAAACCACCGTGGTGACGAGGGTGGCAAAGCTGTCACCGGCTGGAGGCTGCTGGCCCGGTGCCGGGTGCCTTTTCCGCATTGACTCCCGCGATGATTCCCGCTTGGCACCGCGGGAAGCACTGCCAGGGCCTCGGCGAGCCAGGAGCCTCCCGCGAGCCTGACCTCGACCTCTTCCCTGGGCCTCCTGCCAGTGCGGAGATGGGTGGGAGTTTTCCTTGTCACCAGAAATAAGCAGGACGTTATATTGAGCTGTAGAAACGAGACAAAACAGGGGCTCCGTCTCTGAGCGCTGCTGGTTGAGGTGCTGTTCCCGCCGGCTGTCCCACTGCAAGCATCCCCTTGCAGTGGGATAGCATTGCTGGCCGAGCCCGGAGGAATCCAGAGCTGCGATTTGCTATTTAGCAAAGACGTGAGCAAAATCTCTGCAGGTGGAAGGCAGCTCCGGGGTCCCGTATCCCTCTGTGTCCCTGTGCTCCCGGCACTGGACACTGCGTGTCCAGGCACAGGGTGTCCTTTTCCCCGGTGCTCCTGCAAGCTCTGCACTCACCAGCATGTCAGAAAATGCTGGGTTTTTTTGAGCTTAGTTACTGATTTCTCAGCAACTCCGGGCTCCCTTTCTCCTGCAAGAGGCAGCAAATCTCGTGCCAGCTGCAGCAGCGGCAGCTTGGGCTTCCTGATGCACACAGAGGAGCTTCCTCGAGCCTGGGGGATTTCTCCTGGCTCCCGGGAAGGGATCCCTGCACGCCAGCGTTCTCGTGCGGAACAGCCCATAGACGTGTGGGTTGGGAAGCTGCAGGACTGCAAAGGTGACTCGGAGCTGCCTCTCTCAGCACTAGAGCCGGTGCCAGGGCCCTTGTTGCTGTGGTTTGGGTGTCACCAGTGGCTGTCCCTGGGACGGTTCTGCTGCCCATTGGGACCCTGGCCGGGCGCCTTGGGCTGCTCCCTGGCGAAACAGAGAGCCCTGCAGACTCCTTTTTGCACCCTTAAAGAGCGTGTTCACAAAGCATGTGCCTTACTTATTAAGACAGCACAGCTGAATAATTCAAATATGGAGAACAACCTCTTGGTTCCCTATGTTTTCTTTGTGTCCATGAATTTCCACCTCATGGGAACAGCGAGTCCCCTGAGCTGCGCGTTGCCGACATTAGATGGTGCTAACATCGCTTCCCAGAGCAGCTGGAGACGAGAGGCTCGATCCCGCTGGTGTCCCAAGCGTCAGGAGGACACGGGAGCAGGGAAGTCAGTGCAAAGGCAGAGGAGCAGGTAGGGGCTGGTTTGGATCCGCTGCCCGCTGTGGGGCCATGGCCTGGGCTACAATGGCTGGGAAGAGCAGCGCGCGCCCACAGATGCCCTTCGTGCCCGGAAAGGGGAGGGGATGTGTTGCCCGCCCTGCAAAGTATGAGCAGAGAATCGGGGCCAGCTCCAGTACTCAGCAATGTGGAAATGGAAACTCAGACAGAAGGAATTGGTCCCGGTTCTGGACACTGCAATGTTGGGCTCTGGTGGGCGCGCAGTGCTGCTGGGGTCACCTCTGAGATCCCTTCCCTGTGCCCCTCCGCTCCTGGCCTCCTTTACAACATTGTCCCCAAACCAATAACCTCTCCTCTGAAACCCAACTAGGGCCCCAAGGGAGAGCAGCTTCTGGATTTCTCCAATCATTTACAAAATCATATCGCTTGGGAGCACAGTCGTGATTAAGTCACTGTGTAGCTTAAATTCTACAGAAAGTGAAATACTGTTGTGGAATATGAATAATGTATGTTTCACCTAGAAACTGTAAATCTGACCCAAGGTGACTGCCACAGGATTTGTTTCTCTGGGCACGTCAGGGTGTAACGCAGCGCTCCGGGAGCCATCGCCCACGATGACGCACGGATGATGTTTTGAAGGGTATTTATTTATATCTAATAGAATGCATTTATGGTTTTGCGGAGCAAAGCCTTCTGCAAGGCTTATGAAAATGAATAATTAAAGACATGGTAAGTGCTTGCTCTTCTGATGAGAGCAGCCACAACCTCCCTGTGACTGGTTTTAGCAGGAAATTGTTCTTTTCTGGAATCAAATTACTTTGCCTCTGCTGCGTGCTTTGCCTCCCTTTCCTTTGAAACACCATAGTAGCTTGCTTGGAGCTACTAATTCTTTTTCATTTATTTTTCCAGCTTGGGAAACCATCTTCACCTCGCCGTGCAGGAGGCAGGTC
This sequence comes from Nothoprocta pentlandii, assembly GCA_013398315.1. NCBI lineage: Eukaryota > Metazoa > Chordata > Aves > Tinamiformes > Tinamidae > Nothoprocta > Nothoprocta pentlandii. The sequence goes on along the minus strand of VZSG01000202.1, from coordinate 94,109 downwards.
CCGGAGCAGGTCCCCCGGCCAGGTTTGTTCTCGCTCGTGTTGCAGCATCTTGCTGAGGTGCAATCAGGAGGTGCAATCATCATCAGCTGAGGTGCGAGATGCAGGATGGGGCCTGGCAGAGCAGAGCAGAACTGCATGGCTGCAGAGAAACACTGGCCAGCTTTTGTTGAAGCCATTTAGCAGCATTACAGCCCTGGATGTCTGCAAAGCAAGCCCCCCACGTGCTTCCTGCTGCTGCACGTCCTCGTGTTTTAAAAAGCTTCCACAAATGCCCGTGCAAAACCCCGACCTCGTGCCTTGTGTTTGCAGAGACCCGTGGTGACAGGCCAGCTCTGCTGCTACGTGCTGGGCAGAAGCAGGGGGCCCTCGGGGCTACACGTGCAGGTCACCCCATGCTCTGCGCCTTTCATAGCTGCACCCAGCAAGGAGCTCTCAGGGTCATTCCTGAGGCCACTGCTGGCCACTGGAGGCTCCTAAGCAGCAGTTTTAACCTGGCTGTGGGTCTGGATCCAGTTTTCTTTAAGGAGGGTAAGTGTGAAGGACACGGGGCTCGGGGAGCACCTGAGCGCTGTGAGCTCCACCTCGCAGTTGCTTCCTGGGGATTAGGCTCAACTGTGTAAATTCAGCTCCTTTTACACTTATAATCCCCAGGAGGCCGGCGTCTTTAGTAGAGATTATTCCTTGTTGCTGCCCTGGCAAGGCAGGGCCCGCTCCCTGCTGCCTCTTCTCACATAACACCCTCTGCAGAGCCAGGAGAAAAACACAAAGAAAAAGAAAGCATCTCAGTTGTTTCTGCACGATATAGCTACACATATCCATTTCACCAAGAATTCCCTCCATTGCTTTTCTTTTGGTTTGCTTTCTGTATGTTTGTATCCATAAGATCCTGCCGGTGAAGTGCACTGCTGGTGCATTCGTTGACGTGGGGACTGTTTTGGTGGAGAAAAAGGAGTAGAAAAGAGGGTCTTTTTGCACAACTGTAGAGGAATCCGGCCTCAGACTATAGCTCGGTTGCTTGTTTTCATTGGGCTTTGTCTCTGCAAATATTTTCATTAGACTGAGCCATAAATAATTGCTTACAGCTTTGCCGTTATGGTTTGCAATGAGCCTGCAAATGTCAACATGTGTTTATGGGAGATAGTCAGGACGCTTTTGTGCTTAGCAGCTCTGTCATCTCTCGCCCTCCCTTTCCCTCTGGTCTGGGGTGTTGTTCATCTCCTACTCTCCTCTTAGTGCAGGGTGCCTTTTTTAATACCTCAGAAAACAGTTCACTTCAGGTCTTTGTCATTTTTTATGCTTATTTTTTGGATATATGCTTATTTTGGATATATTTATTTGGATATATTTATATTCAGTAGACCACTCACATCTCAGGCAATACATGTGGGTCCCTAGGGTGGCTCTGTTGCCTTCTGGGACACTTCTTGCACCCTTTTCAAAGCACAACTGACTGTTTCTTCACCCACAAGAAATCTTCTCCCTTCTGTATTCCACTTTACACAGCTTCTCCAAATGTGTCCATCGTTCTCCTTGCCATATCCTACACCATCATCTCATGTTTGCTTTATTTTTCTTCATCTTCTGCATAGTGAAAGTTTTTTATTCTCTCTCTATCCTAAGCAGAACACCATCCCAGAAATATTAGAAGGACGTTTTCTGCTGTCGGTGTTGGAGGTGCGTGATGAGCTTCAATTGCCAGGAGGGTTAGAAAACACTAGTGAAAACAGGTAGTAGAGGGGTGTGTGGGGAAGGTGTCTCAGCTGCAGCCCATCTACCTCAGAGCATCTCCTCAACCTTAGAGGGGAGGTCCCAAGCTGCCCAGGTCAATGTGTGAGTTGGGGTTTGCCGCCTTGCAACAGCTGGAGCCTCCAGCGTGGGAAATGGTCTGGTGCCTGCGCCTTCCCTAACGATGAGATTTCTGTTAGGTATGAGGAAATACAGTTTCTCTGGCCCTGGGTACGGGAAATGGGCTCTGTCTTTCTGGTTCATCAAAAACGCACCAGGTCTGTTGGGCTCTGATAGTTCTCAGCTTTAGCTGTGCCTTCCCGCTAGGCCTAGGCCCCAGCAGGGTGTTTCCTGGTGCTCGTGGGGTGGGTGGCCGGGGTCTCAAAGGTGAAGCCTGAGCAGAGTGATCCCTGCCTGGGGCAGCACACGCTGACATGGAGGTTTTCAGCAGGACTGAAGGACCCTCAATGTCCAACCCTCCTCCTTTCACCCAGGCTCCAAGATGGGTAACTCCCCTGCTATGCAGCCCAAGGACCCCTGTTGGTGCTCAGCATGTCCTGGCATTTTCTCCCACTCCAATCTGTAGCTCCATGTTGCCACGTTGTCCAGAGCAGAAATCTGCTTGAAGAAGCAGCCATCCCTTGAGCCAGTCTGGTACAGAAGCCTCTCTTGCTGTTGACCAGGCCATGTTGTTCCCTTGACCCGCTCTACTGAGCTTGACTTGGCAGTGCAAAGCACATCTGCTTTGGTTTTCTGCAGGAGAGATCTTAACCTCTTTTCACCCTCCTGCAAAAGGGTTTTGCTTCGTGCAAGCTCAGCAGAACTTTGCGCAGGTGGGACGCTGGTTGGGCTGGTGTTTGTCCCTAGGTCTGTGCCCTCCTTCTCGCTGTTTTCTGCTTTTTGTTGCATTTGGATTTTGCAATCGCTTCCGTGGAGCTCCTATTTCTGCTCTGTTTTGTCACGTCGCTGCGGTCTGTGGTTTCAGAACCAGTCTAGTGTGATATCACCCTGCCCTCCTGGCCGGACTTGCAGCTCTGTTCATCTGTTTTCTGTGGATTCTCCTCAATTCTCGCTGTGTTTTTCTGGGTTCAAAGAGTAATGTTCCAGCAATCGTTGCCTCGGTTCTAGGTTTCTGAACCTAGAAACCTGTGTTTCTGAGCCTAGAACCTGTATAGGTTCAGAAGCTGTATAGGAATCTATAATAGGAAGGATTTCTGTATCTTCCAGAAGAGCCTGGGTAGTTCATCTGAGTCTGTGCCGTATGTGGAAACATCTGAAGCTTCGTTCCTCTCTTGTTTCCCTCAAAAATCCATTATTTCTCAAAGTTTAATTCCACCTGTGAATGCAATACGCTTAAAATCCAGCTAGCACAGTATGATAACTTGTTTACTGTCCTTCACTTAGCTACTGAGCAGATCTCCTGCCAGTTGTTTAGAGGTAGTAAATCAAAAATGTAGCTTTTTATAGATCTTCGCTTTTAGACCCTATTTCCTCAAAGAGCTAAATCTCTTGCTTGAATCTTTCCCTCTGCCACCTCTGCTTCTCTCCATGCGTGCCCATGCAGGCTCTTCTGTGCTCGTATCATCATCACCTTCACCCTCGTGCAGCACTGGGGGACCAGGAAGAACCTGGGAGCTTGGAGCGGATGAGTCACTACCTAACACAGAGGGAAGATGGAAAGATCTCCGTGGGTCTCTGAGGCTGCTCTGAGCCCCAAGCACCTCTCAACTGCAGCCTCCCCGTGTTTGACGTCCACAACCCCTCACGTAGGGGCTGTGGGTAGAAACACCCACGTGGGGCTCGTCCAGCTGCCCCATGCTGCTGCCCTCAGGTGGGTAAATACATGTGGGTTGTTGGGGCAATGAGGCCACAGGCTGCAGGTGACCTCTGTCCAACGCATCCAAAGCCTGTTGAGAAAAACTCAACTTTGATGTCTGTCAAAGATGATCCCCTCTTCCCAAGACAAGGGGGCTCTTGTTCATCCCCCCCAGACAAGACAGGCACTGGACATCTTTCCCTTGACAACATTCAACTTCCCCAGCACTTTAAAACCGAGGGTTGAATTTGTTATGACGAGAAAGCAGAGGATGAATCACTTAATACTGAATATAGGAAGTGGTGAAAGACTTTTTCCTTTTTTGTTATTTGTGTATAGCTCAGTTGACTACTGAGAAAATGAAAAGTTCTCTCTTGCTCTTACCTAACACTGACTAAATACTGACTTGTTTCCTGTGTTGTTGTAGATAGCACCGAAATAATCTTCCCTGGTAAATCTGGCTTCCTTGGGATCTTTCCTTAGTTCACAGCCTCCCCTTCACCCAATGTTATATAAGCAGCTTTTGGGGTGCTTCCCATTTAGAAGTTGTGTCCTCCTAGGAGAGGTGCAGGAGATGGGGGCTGAAGTGGCTCGGGAATAACGAGCCCATGGATTTGCCATGGGTGCCTGTCCACGGAAAGCCAGGACAAGGATGTTCATGTGAAACAGGGTGACAACACCGTGCTCTGTACCATAAAGCTGAAAGAAAACAGCTACAGTAATCGTGAAATCTATCTGCCCATGTATCCAAATAATGGTGGAGGAGAACGGTTATTGTTAGCAGTGTGAAAAATTAAGGTGGAAGCAATTGAGGCCAGTCTTGCAGAAAATAGTGGTGAGACAGCCTGGCTTGCGAAAGGCTAATGAGCCTTGGAGCTGTTCCTGTTCCAGCAGCTGCGGAGGGAAATGGGGGAAGAAATGAGCAGGGCATGGAAGGTGTGTGCTGCTTTCATCGTGTTGGATACCCCTGAGACAACCAGCAGGACCTTGACCCGGGCAGCCAAAAGGGAGGCAGCCTTGAACAGCCGCTGTTGATAACGGTAGTTTTTGCGGGTAACTGGTTCACTAGTGCTCTCCTCTCGTGGGCTTTTGCTGTGCAAGGTGGTGCCTCCCTGAGTGCCCAGAGGAGCAGGGCGCTGGGGTTTCCTCCTCCTTGCTTGGAAGACCAGAGAGGTGTTAAGGGCTGCTAGCTGTGGGCACGGTCAGGAGGTGTCTTGGCTATTACTTAAGTGCTTTTAGTGCTAAAAGGGCCTGTGGGGTGGATGTGATGCAAGTGGGGAGAGCCACGTCGCAACCCCGAGCACAGTGCTTGGGTCCTCACACCAGCAAATGCACTGGAGTCACTATAAATCATGGCCTGGAAATTCCTGTGTGTGCTTTACCTGTCCGTGACACTTTTATTTGCCCTGGCTCTTGGCTTACCCGGGTTCTCCCAGCCAGGGAAGAATTCCCCATCTATTTTCCTTGAGCGGTATAAACCGCCCTTATCCCCACCCTTATCCGGGGCTCCAGGAGTCATCCCGGCGCGTTCAGGGATGCAGCCTTTTCCCGTTTGCCTCCTCAGCACCCCGCACGCTTGCCTGACTGTGTCCCTGTCCGGGGACGGAGCGGGTGGAGAAGCTTCCCGCAGTGGAACCAGACTGAGACGTGCGGGATACTCGACTGCAGTTACTCCGCTCAGTGAAGCCGCTGATCCCTTGGCAGGGAGCACCGAGTGCCCAGCCAGGACTGGGCCATCCTCTGTGGTGCCAATGAAACCCACAGGGGCCCCAAGGTCTGTTACTTGACGTGCTGCTCTTCTTCTTTTGTTTTTGTCACATTTTCCCCTGGTTCTCTTTTTCCTGAGAAACCCGACAATTACAGAACTGAGCCTCCAGTGAGGGACTTTGGCTCTTCACTTCCCCACTGTTTCTCAGGAAGGGCTCAGGGTCGCTCGGTGGCCTTTTGCTGTGTTGAAGAGCAGCTCTGTGACCACAGCAGGGCTGTGGTCATGAGCTGGGGTTGATCTACGTGCCTGGGGGTGTAAAATCTATCCCTCAGCTTCTGCATTTTGCTACCCAAAAATGCAATTAATTGGCTTGCAAATCAGCTCAGGACCTCAAGCTGTAAAATGTGTTAAAGATGCAGGTGCTTACATGGGAACTGAAGTCTACAAGCCAAGGGAAATTGCTAGCTTTTGGTGGAACGCAACACCTGGTGGAAACACCCTGCTGCCTCCCTGCTAAGGACAGTGCAAGAGCTGCACCCTGTGCAGCCCAGCTCCATACAACATCATGTAGCTGATTCCTTCGAAAAGAAACTTGCATGACCACCTTTCTTGATATAAACTTGATATAAACGTTCTTGATATAAACCACCAACTTCAAACCACCTTTCTTGATGTAAAGGAAAGAAGAGGCCATAGGATAATGTCAAGTTTTCATGCATTGTAGGTATTTTTTTAGTGCCTATCCATACAACTGAACTGGAAACTCTTTAGGGAGGCTGCTCACCAAAGGCTGAGGGTCTTGTACTTAACTGGGGTTAAATGCATGGAACCATCAGCTTCTCTTATTATGGTAGGTCCATGACTTGTGGTGCAAGTAGGGCCGGAGGCTCTTCCAGGATTGCCAGATGGCTTTGGGCATTGGAAGAGTTTGTGGGAGGGTTGTGGTTATCCAGCGTGCTCGTGCTTCCCTGCTGCTAGGTGGCCTTTGGGCCACAGTGGCTCCTGCGGCAGTGACCGGGACCTGGAGAGCCTGGGTGGAGGCTGTGAGACCCATTGGGTTCGGGAGCTGCTCTCTAGCAAGGATGTCCCTGCCTTTGTGGGTATGATCAAGATACAGGGAGGAGGAGGAGGAAAATCTCTGTTGTGCTGTGGAACACGTGAACTTTTCCCTTCAGCACCTCAGGCCGTCTGCTCTGTGTTGCTTAACACATCTTATTTTCCTCCGTTGTAGCCTTGTAGGGCAGAGGACGAGAGCAGTGACGTGATCCTGGTGGGAATGTGCTCGCAGGAACCATGCTGAGGAGCAGACCTGGTGCACATGAGGAGAGCGGAGGCTGCAGGGCTCCCCTTGGATAACAGGAATCACCGCGTTGTCAGCTGGGCAGTAAGGCAGGAAGGAGTGATGTGGGCACCGGGCTCTGCAAAGCCGGCCTCGTTGCTGCCCGGGTCGGCCCTACATCTACTGGTTAAATATATCCTTCTGCTGAACACTGACGTGGTTGCGCTGGGAGAGGAACAGCGTGTGAGTCAAGGGCTCGGTCGCCTTGCTCGGTCCCAGGAGGCTGGGTGTGGAGCTGGCCAGGGGAGGAAACGTGGTAGCCTAACTCTTGTTTTCCTTCTTTTTTGCCGGAAAGTTGCACCCATGGGAATGCAGAAGGACAAGACTCATCCTGCCTGCGCGCGAGCCCAGGACGCTGGATGGGAGGAGGAGGAGCGCCAGGACTGTGAGTAAGGCCCTTGGCACTGCCATCCGCCCTGCCCAAGGACGTCCCAGGAGAGCCTGGCCAGGCACTGCTTTCACAGAAGTGTTGTCATTATAATGACCAATATATTAATTAGGTCATTATATACTCCTATATCGTATGGTCCCTATAACGGATACATCTATATAGGTCATTATAATGGCCATATGCTCATCCTAAGTTGAGTATGCGCCAGTGCCACCACCACTGTCCTGTGAAAAGGACAGAGTGAAATGGTCGGTCCCAGCAGGAGTGTCTCACACGCAACCCGATGCCATCCTCTGCTTCTGCTCATGGTAGCTTAGGCCTCACCTAAGAGCCCTGGGCCCAATTGTGGGCACAATGTGTTAAGAAAGGTAAATTCCCTCGGGTCAGGAAGCAGAGGTGGTAGCCAGGATGGTCAGGGAAACATGTCCCTATTGGGGACAGACCGAAAGAACTGGTGGTGTTTAACCTAGAGGAAGGAGGCTCTGAGATGCTTATTAGACCTTTTCATTTATAATACATATATACATAATTCATAATAGGTTGCTGCAGAGGAAGACAATAAGTGGGTCTGCATTTCAGCAGGGGACAGGAGAAAGAATTGCAACCACAGAAGTTTTGTCTAGACAGTGGGGCCAACTTTCCATCTATAAGATAATTAAGCCCTGGAAAAAATATCAGCTGGGCAATCTCCATCGGGGGATGTTTTTAAGAGCAGGTTGTTGTACAAACCTCCATCGCCAATGCTGGTTTGAGGCAGCAAGTATAAATAACATGACTTTGGGGGACTTCTGACCCCTAATTTCTGTGTTTTGATTAGTTCCCCCGTGCTTTGGGGCTGCTGTGCTAGCCTGTGGCGTCCCATGGTTTCACAGGAAGCCAGGTGAGGCAGCTGAGGAGGATGTGACTTTTCATAACAAAGCTATGAAAGATCTAATCAAAGAGCTAAGGAATCAATATGTGAAAAAATATATTTTCATTTAAAAACCACTCCGAGCCACCTTCGCATGCGTCTGCACAAAGGAGACTCAGAGAGGATTCCTTTCCAGACATCCATCACAACTCTGGTATTCTTGCACGCCTGATGTCGGTGCTCGGGAAGCCTCCGTGTTCATGCCCGTGATGCTGCCCCTGCAGAGCTCGGCCCTTCCCGGGTGTGAGAGACGGCGAGTGTGCCGGGCCGCGGGCCGCAGCCGCCGCGCTCACCGTGGGGCAGCCGGCAGGGCTCCGCTCTGCAGCGTTGCAGCCACTGTCTCCTTTGTCCGAGCGCTCCTTTCCAAACACGCTGTGTGCCCTCACACATCCCTCATCTCTGCTTTGCAGGAGCCTTTGGGAGGACTTTGCCGCAGCAACGCGGAGCGCTGGCAGCATCAGCAAGGTCGGGGCTCGCGCTCCGGTGAGACCGGCGCGTGGCTGCAGGTGTCCCTTGCACCCAAACACTCGGGATGCGACCCTGGATCTTCAGCCGGCTCCTTAGAAGGCCGGAACATGGGGGGTGGCCTCCGAATGGGCCCACTTGGCCTGTCTGCTCGTGGGTGCCGGGACGCGTCGGGGTGTCCGAGCGCCCTCCTTCCCCGCGGCGGCTGGTGCAATATGGAGAGCGTCTGCTCGGCGGGCTCCAAACCACCCTGCGCCGTGGGGATGCCTGCGCTGCCCTAGCAGCCCGCGTGTAGGATGCGGATACAGCGGCTCCCGTCCTGCGGCTGCCAAGATAAGCTGCCGCCTCCCTCCGGGAAAGGCGACCGGAGCCCCCTGGACCGGGGCGTCCCGCCGGGCAGGTACCTTGCGGACACCCCTCTGTTCCTTCCTCTTCTGCCCCCGTTACCGCTGCC
>VZSG01000202.1:0-84784 GCA_013398315.1 Nothoprocta pentlandii | reverse complement strand
CGGTGGTGCCGGTGCCGGTAGGTCCCGGCGGGCCCCGGAGGGTGCCGGTGCCGGAGCGCACGTGCTGGGGGCGCCTGGGGGGCTGCGCGGGGCGGGGCGGCCCGGGGTCTCTGCGCTGCTCCCCGCGTCCCCCCGTTGCAAACGCCCGGGGGAGGATGCGGCAACTTGGAGCGGGTGGGTAGGAGCGCGAGCCGCAGCCCGCCGCGCCTTTGTCCTGAGCGCGGAGCGCCCGTTAGCGCCGAACCGGGCCGGGCAGCGCCGAGCCGAACCGAACCGGGCCGGGCAAAACCGCCCCCCGGCCCGCGCGGCGCGGGGAGCCTCGAGAAGCGGCTGCTGCCCTTCCTCCTTCCTCGCCGCTCCTCCTCCTCCTCCTCCCGGTGCCTGGCCGCCTCCTCCTCCTCGCTTCGCGCGGTGCCCGCCGGCTCCCCAGCCTGAGGCAGACTGCGCGGGAGGAAGAGCGGCTGTGTAAGCGCCCGCTGTCCTCGCCGTCACTCGCTGCCGCCGGGCTCCGAGCGGCAGTCGCTTTATTTACCCACGGGCTGCCTGCGAGTGGGCAGCGCGGAGCCGAGACGGGGGATGGAGGGACGGATCCGCTGCCTCCCTCCGCGCGCTGTTCCTGGTGGTGTCCAGGTTGTTGTCCCTGGTGGTGTTCTCCTCGCTGGTTACTGTAACTCGCCCCGCTCGCTGATAGCGCCAAAACCAAAATATCCGAGCGGGAAGAGGTGTTATCAAAGGGCAGCCCGATGTAACGGGAGGCTTCCCTAGCAGGGGGCCACGGGGATGGAACTGGCCCTTGGCCCAGCTCCTTTCTGCCGGTCCTACCCAGTCACTTGTTTCTCTCCTGTCCCCTCGCTCCATGGGCAGCGCTTGTCTAGAGGTCAATAAATAACCGGGTTGGACTTAAAAACCCTGTGTACAGAGAGGATTGCGGATAACTTTGCTGGGCTGAGCTAACAAATATTTGGGAGTGCCCTCTGGAACGGCCTAGGAGGGCAGGGACAGGACTGGGACGCGGGCTAAGCCCAGTGCGGAGAAGGGCATGGGAAGGACTGTGTGCTGGCTGAGCTCGCCCCTTGCTGAGGTTCTTGTGGCCGGTCCTGCTGCTTAAGAGGTTGTCGTTGCCTGCTGGGGCGCGGGGACAGGTAAGGTTGTGGACACGCATCCCTGGGCACGGTATTAGCGAGGGTCCGGGGAGGTCTGGGCTAGCTCTGGAGGCTGCGTCGCTGTGAGTGATGCTGTTCGGGAGGAAGAATATTCCCAGGAAAAGCGTTGCCTAGAAGGGCTCTGGGAGTGGAGCCAGCAGCGCCTAATGAGGTAAACTTTTTTTTCCTGTTAGTCTTAGCTTTTCCTCCCGGAGCATGAGGGCCAAGGGGCTGGCGTCAGCCGGCCGGGGGACCTCGGCCGGCTCCAGGAGCAGCAGCCTTTCCCGAGAGCCGCCGCTTGTGGCCAGAGGATCCCGTCCCCGCAGCAGCCGGGCAGTCGGTGCAGGTGCCGAGTCCAGACAAAACGTCTGCTTTCCGCAGCCTTTGGCTAACAAACCTGTTTGCTGCTGCAGGACCGGGAGCTCAGTGGCACCAACCGTGCTGGCACAGGTGGCTGCCGGCCAGGGACACCCGTGCGGGACGGCGGCTTCTCCAGGGAGCATCCGGAGCCTCCCCGAGGTTGGTAAAGCCCCTCGAGTTCCCAGGCTGTTGGGGTTTGCTCTGCTGGCTGTTGCCTGCGCGGTTGTGTCCGGCAAAAGCTGCTGCCGCGCGTAGACCTCGTGCTGCCAAGGACACGGCGGCAGCTCCGGCGAGCGGCCGCGCTGGCGGCTCTGCCGCAGTCATCACCCATGCGGGTGGCTGTGCCCGGCCACCAGTGAGCACAAGGGTCACTTTTAGTCTAAAAGGCCGTAAAACAGGATTTTCTATCCTTTTTTGTTTTTTCCCCGTGCTTGCAAAGGAGGCTGAGATAACCAGGCTGCAGGTTTGGTGACTCCTGTTTTTTTGGAAACACTCTGTAACTTGGTTAAAACCGAACTGTGGATATGGAGGCGCAGCATCATCATCTGGCACCCAATTTTTTGGAGACAAACGGGGCAGGTACTTGCATCTCGGCTTGCCCTGTTGCTGGCAAGGCTGGTACTGCGGGAGCTGGAGGTGCAGGGCAGGAGATGAGGCTTCCCAGCTCACCTGGCACACGGGGTGCAGCCGCTGGTGGCTGGTATCCTGAGCACCATCTCTCCATGAGACTGTGGCTCGAGGGGTCCTGGACGGCAGCAGTGGGATTACGGCGTATCCAGAAGCTGGATTCCCTGTCCCTCCCTCTGCTTCTCCAGACGTGCTTGATCTGTTGCCTCAGTAGCTTCTGAAGGGATGAGGATGCAGCAGCAGGACCAGAGTCTCTCTCAGGAAAGTCTAAGCTGCGGACTAATTTAGCGGTACGTAGGTAAAAATATCTTTTTCCTATTCTCAGCCCAGCATTTATAAATATCATGAGAAAAGATCTGACCAGATCGTTTCGATGGTGTTTTGCGAAACTCACAGACCTTTCCTGTGGTCCTTGGGGTCGTGTCTTTTGGAATTTTGTGCAGGATTAGCTGTCAAAGAGCATTATGACTCAGTTTGATACTTTACCTTCAACGTGGCCTTTCTTGGACTGCTGACCCGCTTTCACTGGGCTCCTTCAGAGCACGCAGGTTCTGTTTCTGAATCCAAGGTGATAGATACGTCCTGCCACACTCCTGGAGCTCTCATGGTGTTTGGAGATGTCGTGTTTTGTTTTGTCATGTTTGGAGCGTGTTTGGTCTCGTCGTGTTTGTTTCCTTTGAAACCGCAGATAAGGATTTACTAAAATTCCTGATTGCTTTGGATGTGCTTGGTGCTTGGGCCACTTAACTGTTAAATGCTATATAAGTATAAGCTATATATAAGTATAAATGCCATATAAGTAAGTATAAGCGATGCCTTTGAATGCTCTTTCAGTCGGAAATGGGCTATTATATTGATTACCAAACTCAAACATGAAAGTAGGGGCTTTCAGTATGAAGTGCTCTTAGATGTCTAGGCCAGCAGGAATCTTTGTGATTAGATTTTCTAATTGCTCAGGTGACGAAAACCTTGGAATACTTTTTATGTTTAGGCCATTTGCTGGTGGGTGGATTTGAGGTTTGTTGCCTCTGACAGGGACATTGCAGTTCAGCTTGTAGTCAGACGTGAAGCCCATGCTTCCTTCGCAAAGTCCATCCCTGTGGTTCACACACAATGCTGATGCAATGCAGGTCTGATTAGGCTTGTAATGTTTAGACTGTGCTTTGCCCACTTGATCTTTGGCAGTGTTTTTCCTTGCTGGAATATTTGGCCCTAGTGTCAGGTCTTCTCTCAGTAGTGCGGGTTTTCTGTCTTCCTTTAGTATAGGAGCAAGTGCACATGGGCATGACCTAGTTGTGCATTGACTTAGGCTGGAAATGACAAGAAGGTTCTTGCTGTCAGAGTGCTGACATTTCAGATCAACCTTTCAGTGGGAAGAGCTGTAAACAGCAGCAAAACTGCTTTGGAAAATGGGCGGCTACTGATTTGTGAAGAGTTTTATTCCACGTTCTACCCTGGAGGAGAAGGGCTGTTGTGGATGAGGAGGAACTTTCCAGCGTGATGTTCTCGTTGGCTGGAAGCCTTTGGAGTTGTCACGCTAATGGGTTTTTAGGCACCCACTTCTCTTTTGAAGCTCATCTGTGAACTCGTGTGCCTGGTAGGACCTGGCAATGCAGTGCCATAGCAGTGGCTCCAGGGCTTATTTATGTCCCCCACTCCTCGTGCATGTGCTGAAGAGCAGCTCCTTAGGGGAGAGGCACCCAGGTGGCTAGAGCAGGGCCATGAGGTGAGACAGAGGTGACATAAAAGACACGGGCAGGCAGAGTCTTGGCCTTCAGGCACCTGGACGTCGTTGGCAGGTGAAGGTAAATTGGCGTCGTTATCTTGGGCGCCTAGCAGATACTAAATAAAGACCGGTCTGTTAAAGACAGCTGGAGCAAAAGGCTGGTCACAGGTACGGACGGGTATTTCCACGGGGGTCTGTGCAGGATTGCAAGTTCCCACCTCGTCATGGGGACAGCCTGGTAACTGGACTGGTTTTGTCTGTGAGTTGGGCTGCCTGCTGCTGAGGCCTGTGCTCGCAGAGCCGCCTGTTCCTGCCAAAACGTGGACATCCTGGCTCCTCTCTGGGCTTGCTCCTCATCTCCTGGCAGCGAGAGCTTTGGTGATGCAGGCTGGAGCATGGGCATCGCTGCCTCTTTGGCAGTTTGCTTCTCCAAAGAGTGACTTAGCTTGTTCATTAGCCCCCCTGTCTGCTGAGCCTGACTTGGTAGTGGCTGAAATATTTCTGCTAATCTGTCCCTTTCCTCTTTCCACTGATAATTCCAGCACAGCCTGTTTGGAGTTCTCCCAAGCGTTTACCAAATGAAACCGGTACAATTGTTAGTGACAGCAAAAGCCAACGAAGCTCCAGTTAGTTTTCCTTCTGCCGCAGCTTGGGAGGGCAGTGAGGAATGGTAAATGCAGGTGCTGTTGGCACACGTTTGTGAGAAAACCCTTGGGGCATGGGTCTCCATTGAGCTTCACAAGAGAACGGGGCTCTGCAGTTTAGGCCTGGATGGGGCTGGCACTGCCGGCTTCCTCGCTGAGCACAAACAAGTCTCTGGGTGCTCAATCTGGTCTGGTCCTAGCTCTTATCAGGAGCTCGTTTCCGGAGGAAGTGTCCGGGTGCCGTGGTGGGCGCCTCCGTGCGCTGCGGGCATCGGCCTTCTGCTTTCTGCAGAGCGGTGCTGGTGCTCAGCTCCGCTTTGCACGTCCCTCGGCAGCCCTTGGGAGCAGCCTGCGGAGATTTCTGCCCCGCGCACTTGGCTTTGGGGGGTTTCTGAAGCTGCAGCTCTGCTGGCGAGTTATCAGATGGTGAGCTTAATCATTTGCTCACGATCTACCCTCAGAAGCTCTCGTAACCTCTGTTGAAAGAGCAGCAAAGGTTGCACAGAAAGCTGCAAGATAACATCTTGCTTATTCTCGTTTCCTCATACCTTAAAGGCTCGTTGGGGAGATTTGTGTTGAAAATAGAAACAGATTGCAGAGCATAACCCCCCTTTAACCAACAGGAGGTTGAGGAGCAGGGTGGCCTCCAGCTCTTTGCTTTTGCTCTCGCGTCCCAGGAGCTTTGCCCGGGAGCAGGACCTCTGTAATGCAGAAGAAGGGAGCTCCACCTTGCTAAGATTTCTCCTTGTGTGCCTCCTCTTGGAGGCATCAGCTGCCTCGCTTCTGCTTGCTGATCTCCTCCTCCTGCTGCAGCAAGCACCTCAATCAGGAAGGTGATGCTTCCCTCCCCACACACACCTTAAATTCTCACGCAAGGTCTCACAGAGATCAGTTTGTCAAGTTAAGTTAATTAATCTCTGTAAAAACGTCCCTTAGGCTGCAGCTGCTCCTGGACAAGACCACGGTCGGCGTTTTGCTGTTGAACAGGATGGAAACAGGTGATGGGAGGACGGGGCTGCGTGTGCTCCCGGTGCAGAGCTTTTGTGGGAAGGAGCGGCTGGAGCTGCTCGGCGCTGCCTTGCAGCACCCAGAGGCTGCATGCGGGGGGCCCTGGCAGCGCTGCCGCGTGCTCCGCCGCTTGGGAAGCGCTCCACGGAGCGCCGCGGGCGCGGGGAGACTGCTCCGTGGGAGGCTGTTCCCTGGGGGGGCTTTGGAAGGGGCCCAAGGCAGCGGGCACAGCCCGAGGGCGCGACGTTGCGGCTCCCATCCCTCCGTCCCTTCTCCTGCGGCACCCCCGGCTCCTCTGTTGTGCCTTTAGGACACGGCATCCGAGTGGGAAACCGGAGTGCTTCACAGCCTGCGTTTGTGAGGTGTTCTGGAAATACCCTGCACGCACCAGCACAGTTCACGGTGTGTCAGGAAACTCGACTGTGGATACAGCGGTGGGATGGAGGGACACGGCAAAATCCTCGCGGCAATCCTGCAGCCGTGGTGTATGGATGGGAACTGTTCCCCTGGAGTGCATGATCTCTCGGGGACTAACAGATCTGCTGCTGTTTTATCCCCTCGTCCTGCGTGTCACTGTTCTCGAGGAAATGCTTTTATCTTAAAATAGCATTTAGGTCACAGTACCGAAAAAACATCAATTTTTCCGTTTTTCGAAATGAAGTTATAAGGCAACCGTCAGGAAAGGCTACCAAACAGAGGCTAATGTAGAAATCCACGCGTCTTCTAAACAGTAATCAGGCACAGAGCCTCTTAAACCAGTTAATTTGCACAGCATGGATGCAAATTCCAAGGCTTTCAAGGGCTTCTAGATCTTTGGCACAGTCAAAGTGTACTTGAAAATGTAGTCTGATAAGTTAGAGATCCTCCTGCAGACTCAGTTGCCTTGTCTAGCATGAGTATTGAGATTTGGGGTTAGGACTTTGAATTTTGGACTCTCTTTTTCAGAGCGGACAAGTAATTGCTCTGCTCGGTGTGTTATTTCTGAATGTGTGCCATTGGTATGACCCATTGAATTGATATTTTAAAGCTGCTCCTTGTGCTTGTTTTACCCGCAAGGATGTTTCTTTGTTAGCTAAATTAGGATGCTGGGAATTCATCTTTTTTTTGAGGTATCTAGTTGCTGCTCTGCTTAAGAAATAGAAGTTTATTTCTGCGTAATGTGAAGATTTTACTGCAGTCCAGGGGCGGATAATCAGGGTGCTGGTTCTTGATTCTCCTTGTGACCTGACACTCTTCCTGCAGCCCTTTGTGCTTGCAAGGGATCTTATGGAAATTAGAGGTCTAGGTTATAGCTTGAGGGATTAAAAATGTACTTTATACTGCTTATATTTCAATACAAATCTTAATCTTTATTTAAGCTTTTATTTCCCCATTAGAGATTCAGTATACAGAACTGAGAGGGCGTTGAGCGTGGCATAACGGAGATCCATCAGCAGAGATGTGAACCTTGTGCTCTGGCTTCTCTGTGCTGGTATCTCATGGGCAAGTTTGGCTGAAGGACTGCATATGTTTTATCAGAGCCTTTGCAGAAGAGTCATTGCAGAAGACTAGAAAAGCACTGACTCATAAAGAAAAAGGGACGGATGGCCCAGTGAAAGATACTGAAGCAATGAAGGAGGATATGCACATTAAGGAGGGCTTTAGGTTAATCCAGAGAAGGTCTCACTGTTGATCTGGAGGAATTGTCTGCACCAAACAATATAGAAGGAAGCTGAGGACAAAGCAGTCAAGGCAACAGGTGCTTGGAGGCATCAGAAATTAAAAGCAGGTTCAGCTGAAGGCTGCAGAGGTGCATAGCTTCAAAAGAGCTGTTTTGTGGTGTTGGAGATGATGACATGCTGGGAAGGAGAGCTATTTTGGGTAAGAGAAACTGTGGATAACCTGAGGGTAGCAAGGGAGAAGATGACAGTGTGCGTACTAGAAAGATGCCAAAGACTGATAATGGAGAGAAGGAAAGAAACATATAATCAAGGTGGTATCAGACTGTTCTTCACGGAGCTGCTTTGTGGAGAATGGCCCAAGCATGGCAAGAAGATCAGTGGGGGAGGAAGCTGTTTTCAGGACTAAGCGAAACCAGGGTATTTAGTGTAGGAAGGAGTGGCAAAGTGGATTTAAGGTTGCAAATAATGTCCAAGGTCAAGAGAAGAAGTGTAACATAGAAGAGTTTCAGCTTGAAGGAATCTGAAGCAGTGATGAAGTAAATATTCCCAAGGACATGTCTCGTAGACAAAGAGGGGAATTCCATGGGGCAAAGAGAAGACTGACGGACAGAAATGTTATTTACATTTACTTGGGCCTTCTGTTATGAGTTGGTGATTCTGAGGCAGTGGGAACTTCCTTGTTCTTCAAACTTTAATGTGTATTTAAAGAATAGTTTTCTGAATCTCCCAAGGAATAGTTCACCTGTGGATGGAAAGCCTGAAAATGTAGCCAGCACTTGGCTTTGAGTAATGGTCTGATGTGATCTGTTCATGAACCTTCATGGTGTTGACTATGCTGAGCCTCGCTATTGGACTTGGTAATGGAGTGTGAAAGCAGGATGAATCCAGGGGGAAAGAAGATGGGGGGAGAGATGCGAGGAAGGAATCTCACTTCCTTAAGGTTTATCTGCTAATTTTCATAGCAATTGTTACGTGCTCTCTTTTATTTAGTTCTTTTACAGTCTGGTGTGGGTGTGGGCTGGGAGTATTTTAGGTATTTTGGATGGAGAACAGCAGTTTCATGTGTGGTTAGGAACACCTTTTGAGAAAAGGAGCAAGAACTGCTCCAAAATGGCACTTGAGGTAGAAATCGAGTTCATTTAGAAATGAGACATAGCTCATTGAATTTTGGATGCTGCTTCTCTTTCCAGTTTTGCTCTGGGTAAGTGTGGGTGATGTTGACATCCTTGCTGTGTCTGTGACCAGAAGGTTCTCATGACCATCTTGGGCAGGTTTGTAGTTTAAAATTCACCCATACAACCAGTCCATTTGAGCGTCTCTTTGGTCCCTGGTTTTGCCTGAGCCCTGGGGAAGGGTTCATGGCTGGGGTTTAAGAGAGAGGAGTTCAGCTCAGTACTTCATTGTAGTCCCTGGGTACATCACTGTGAAAGACACCAGCTTTGTCCATCTGTGAAATACACGCGTTAAGCTTGAGAAAAGTCTCATTATTATGGTAATGTAATCAGATAAAATATTTTATTAGATATTTGTGGGCCATTTAATTAGATGGCTGGATCATTATATAGTTGACATTTTAAGGAGAAAGATTCACAAAAGGCAACTAATTTAATTAAAAACCTGAAGTCAGAAACCTATTTTAATGTCCTCAGTGTGGACATTCTTAATTTAAGTTAATTCATGCTGGAAGAGCATTTGCTGCTGTCCGAAGACCTCTCTTTCTTCCCAGCTCCCACGTGCTCTGTCTTGCTGCATCTCAGGGCCCTTCTTGATCGCTGCACCCTGTCACTTGGATCCCCTCTGGTTGCTTTAATTTGCTAATTTGGAAGAAAACCACCCTGGGCTGTGATGAACCCTACCCACTGGCTCACAATGAGCGACGTGACCATGGCTCATCAGCCACCACGTCCCAAGGACTTCCTGCCTGCAGCATCTCCAGCCACCTGGCACTCGGAGGGCTTGCCGAGGCCGTGGTCCTTTTCGGAGAGCCAAACTTGCCATTTCTACCCCAAACAGCAGCCTGAATTCCAGCAGCCACAGGCGGGATGCTCTTGGCAGGGACTGCTTCACTCTCCTTCCCCATAGTTGGCTCGTTTTAATAAAAGAAAAGTGCTCAAAAAGGTTGTGCAAGGAGGCAATCATGTACTTTGCCCAGTCTGAGCACACCCCACAGGTATTGCCTACTTGAACAGTGTATGTCATAATCTTGCAATTATTTTTAAGTGTTCCTTAGATCAGCAGCCTAAAGAGCATCTTGCAGGCATGCCCAGAAAACCAAGTCTGTACACTTTTTTTCCTTTGCTCAAATGCCAGCCTAATCACACGCTCCAGGAAATCTTCTCCCCTGCCAATATTGCCCCTCCTAGCCTTTTGCCTCACATTTTAAAAATTTATTTATTAATGTTTAATTCTGGTGTGTTGGAGCCCCCATAGCTGCTGTCAGAGCAGAACGTGGTCTGCTCCTAAGCAGCTCTCCAAGGAGCTGGTTCACCTTTGGGTCGTGTGGGTCTTTGGGAACCTCTCTGGCCACATGGCCACACACATCCTTGGCCTTTTTCTATTAGCTTCTATGCAAACAAACTCTAAATTTAAAAAAAAAAAAAAAGTCTACACCCATTCTGCTTCTCTTTTCTGTAGTTACACTTCTTCCTGCTAAATCTATGTTTAGAGTAATTTTAATGAACTTTTTGAAGGCAGCTGCCTTGAGACTGTTAGGTAAATGTTTGTCCTGGAGGTACTGCTCCGTATAAATTTCTTTTTTCCCCAGAAGAGTCTCTTTCCAGAAGTCAATGCTGCAGACCCATCCATGCTGTCTTGGCTGCAGTAGGTAGATGAGGATGTAGAGTGAATGGGTTGTACAAACTACTCTCTTAAAGATGAGCCAAGCCTGGAGGAGAGAGGCTGAGGAGAGGCTTCTTTGGTAATATTAATGGAAAAAAAAGAGAGTTTTTTACCTCAGGTTTGGGCTAAGAGGATCAAGGAGCTTGGAGTGGTGGTGGTGCTCATGCCTTGTCTGTGGAGAGTGGTGAGGACAAGAACTTGTGCAAAGCTGGTAGGTCTGAAGATGACCCTAGTGGGATCATCTGGATGATCCTAGTGGGATATTTCCCGGGTGGGACTGCTCTGGGTAAAAGCAGTTGCTTAGCTGTGATTGGGTAGACAAGGCTTCTTCCCAAGTCCTTCCCAAGGCTTCTTCCCGGCGCGCGGCTGCCGTGGGAGCTGCTGTGTGGGCTCAGCCGCCTGCCTCGCTGCTAGACGGCGTCCCGCTCGCGGCGGCTTCTGGGGAAGCAGCAGGACAGGGCGCTGCTGGAGCTCGCCTGGCTCGCAGGCAGGTTTCCACGCTGCTAGCAGGGAGGTTTCCTGGGTGGCCTCTCCCGCTGCTGTTAGGCCAAGGCTTGTGCTTCCCCGGCCTGCGGCTAAGACCCCCCTCCGTGAGGCGCATTTCAGTTCCAGCCCTTGAAGGCTGTTCCCGGGAAGGGAGGTTAAGATCTTGCAATCTTGGATGTGCCAGGCAGCGATCGCATCCTCCCCAAGTCCCTGCCTAAGGCACTGCCCTGGTTAAGCCTGCACATCCCTCTGCTTTCTTGGCCTCCAGGCCTCTCCTCCGCTCCGGGGGGAAGCAGGCTCCTGCCAGCAATGAGTTTTATCAGAGCTAATCTTGCCCGTGGGCTGGCACGCCGTGCACGGGCTGCGTTCCTCGGGGGTGAGACGGCTGCAAGCGGGGCCGGTGCTTCCTCTTCCGTTCATCTGGGTGCAGGGGCCGGCCTCTGAATCTCCCCGTCTCCTGCAATGCCGTTGGCTTTGTCTGGCGTTTGCAAGGACTTGTTTCTCTGTCTAGGCCTGAGCTCCTTGGAGGAGGGAATGCAGCCAGTGGGAATGGCAGCAGCCTGCAGGAGTCCTAGGTGTATCCTAAAAGTTGCTTTAATAAAGGGAGAGAAAGTCTGCAGTGAAAATGAGAGGAGTTTTGTCATTTGCCCTGACGTTTCTGCCTTCTGCTTGTCTAGTTCCAGCAGTGGTGGGTGTCCCAAATTGCTCTTGTGCAGGGTTGTGAAGTGACTGAATTGAAGTAAAGGTGGGCAGTGCCCTCTTGAGCAGGGAACATAAGCAAAGCCACGTCCCATCAAAGTGAATGTAACGTGCATTTGTCTTGTGGGTTTATTTTATTCTGTTTTGTAGCAGAGGTGGTATCATAGCACTACCAAGCACTTCAAGAACACATATAAACGCAGTAGTTTACCTGGTATTGAGAGGTTTATCAGCTAGCGCTGGGTCCTTATGCAATTGTTAAGCTCTTAGATGTGGGTCTTAATAGCACAAGAGAGAAGGGCTGTCAAGTGCAGCACTCGAAATGTGGGGTAGACTAGTAATAAAGTCATTGACATGGCCCAAATGTGTGGCCTCAGCCTCTAGGTGCCTAATGCTCAATAACCTGACTCCTGTGGACCTCAGTGTTGGTGCTGAGCCCTCAGCCCATGTGCAGTCTGGACCGTGGATCTGACCTCGTGCAAAAGCCTGACAGCAAGGAATAGGAAAAACTGTTTTTTAAGATGCTCGGTGTCACAACGGCGGGGCAGGAGTCGCCTCTCTCTGGCAGCTGTACATTGCCTTTGCCCTGACACTGTATTTGGCCTTGACGCCTTATTTACTGCCCGCCTGACAACTTCGGTGCAAAAACAGGAAGAGAGGAAGAGGCTGCTTCTCTCCGCTTGTTCAGCGAGCGCTTCTGTGGCACGAAGGAAGTGTCCTGGGGCAAACAGGGCCTATCGCATGGGGGGAGAGGGGGCAGCTGTCCTGTCAGCTGGAGGGCTCCAAAGTCCACACGCAGATTTTGGCCACTTGAGTGACCAGCAGTGGAATATTGATCCTCCGTGGGGACTGTCAGTGGGGAGGGTGGCTTGATCTGAAGCTCCCCAGTACTTTGTTTGGGTTCCTAGTAGAGCCAGCTTTGGGACCACATGTCAGGTAACCCTGTTACACTTGGACATCTTCATCCCTCGCATCCTCTCCTTCCTCGGACCTGGCAATCCCTGCTGTGCCTCTCCCGACCTCCGCTCCCTGTTTCAGCTCTTTCCCTGCTGTTCCCTTTTCTGCTGCACTGCCTGAACCCTCTGCTTGGCTTCTTTCCTTCTCTGCTTGAATTAGCAAAGCTGGCAGCATGGAGCAAATGAGACTGTTTTCCAATCCCATGTCTGGTTCTTGGAGCCCATGCCTCAGTCGCAGGGAAAGTTTTGCTTCATTCTGGGGCAACCCAGTGGCTGCAGCCACCCGTGAGCTCCGTATTGCTTCCTGCACAGCCTGTGGGCCCAGGTACTGTGACCAACTTGTTAACTTTCTGTGGGTTTGGGGTGTTAAGCTTATGGCAACGAAAGCACTGAGGCATACATATATATATATATATATATATTCATTTGACTAAATTTATTTGATTTGAAGTGCTTCCAGCCCACGGAGCTGCGACGATGTCTCTAGCTGCACACATACAAACCACGTCCCCCCCGAGACAAGGTTCTTGCAGCAGGCTGAGCGCGAGCAAGCTGCCCCGTGAGCCGGGCTCAGTCAGTACGAGCTTGGGCAGCATTTTCTCCCTAGCCCTCTGTGAGCAGCTTTTATTGAGATGCTGGCCACAACCACCACATAACCCTCAAAGCAGGTTTTCGTAGCACACTTCTGGGTCATCTCAGAACTGCTCGTGTTCATCTCGCAAACGCTGGCGTGGCTGTAGCTCATTGCACTATTTTTGCAGTCCTAGAAAGATTTCTACCTGTGTGGCTTATTCTTTCACCTGAGCAGACGTGATACCTGATTTTAAAAAAAAGCATCCTTTTATATTGTTACATCCTCTTACATTGTATTTTATCTTTATATATATTACACACGCACTTGGTGTGGATAGTGTGGATTTGATATGGATCTGCACAGTGCATATGACTGTTTTTGCTGTTTCCTGGAGAATGTCAGTGTTTTTATTGATGCTGTGGAGGCACTGGGAATTCAACCAGCATACGTAATTGCTAGCTGAAGCTGTGCAAATTCTAAGCATTGAGCAAAGGAATGATCCCTTGCTGAGAGGAATCAGGCTTTTAGGGGAAAAAGGAGAGCTCCAAGCGAGGCTGCTCCTCTAGGAATGATGATTTTGCTCCACTCTTTTATTCTGACTTGAAGCAAATCATCTCACTTCTTTGTGCCTCCGTGGAATGGAGAGGGCTCTTTTCTGTCTCACTGGGGTCCTGTGCAATGAGGTTCTGTGACCTTCTGAAATTCAGGGAAGCCTTCTACTTGATTCTTCTCTGGGGTTTGCCCCGGGGGACTCTGTGTGCTGCTTTGCTGGCTGTTGTGCCAGTGTCAAGCCCGAACACGGATGGTTTTGCTGGAGATGGGCACTGCGTGGATTCCCTCTAGCTCCGGTGATCCCATGTTTCGTGGCCTCTGTCTCGACAGGCCTGTAAAGGGCAGGAATCTGGCAAGGTCTGAACGTTATGCTTGGAAAAAAGTGGGAGCGCGTTGTTGCTCTGATGGTGCCAGCTGCAATTCCTGAGCAAAGAGGGACCAAGATGAATGCAAGCAGGCACACAGCGTGGTGTTTGGAGGTCTCTCTTCCCCTTCACAGAAATGTAATTCCAGATGGAATTAGTGCATTTTCACGTGCTCCTTTGCTTGGCTCCTGTTTTATTCCCCTATACATCCAGGGGTTTACAGCGCTTGTCACCGGTTGCTCATCTCATCCTTTTCATGCCAAGCAGGCTCTTCCCTCGTCCGCCACAGAGTTGCTGGCCTGGTGGAGCAGCAAACCTTAGGCTGGGCCTCAGCGCCGTCTCCAAGCCTAGGCGTAAACGAGGGGAAAGGATTTGAGATCCCCATGGACCAAATTCTGCCCTTGCAGCTGCCAGTTGAGCATTTTCTGGTTTGTGCTCTCTGGCAGGAGGCTGTGTGGCTCGAATGACTGTGTTTATATTCATATCCTCGCAGCCAGTCTCCCTCCTCCGTGTCAGCTGTTGGAAAGCGAGAGCGGCTGGTGCGTCTGGCCTGGAGGCAGTCTTGGATTGCGCACTGCTTTTCTGGTAATGGTTTAATGATTTTCTATTTAACTGTAATTAACCTGGCAGGCAGGGTTTTGATTACAATGTTTTAGAGGAATTGTGGTGGCAAGGGCTCCTAATTTTTTGGATGAATCGGCGTTCAGCAATAAATAACAGTTGAGCAATAAACAAATAGCCCTTCTTGGGGAATGCAGGGGTGCCTGCTGCCAGAGCAGCACGTGTTTGTGTTGCAGGAGTCCCAGCTCTTCACTTGTGCTGAGGAGATAAAATAGTCCCGCTGTTCCGCATTGCTGCTGGCAGGAGGGATGCTGGAAGGGAAAGGGGAAGCTGCCCTGTTTGCAGGACCTCCAGTGCCCGGGGAGAACCTGGTGGTTTCTTCCAGCCTTAGTAAAGCACAAGCGAGCCATCAGGCTGCTGACATGAGGCTGCACTGCCATTTCTTTCAGCTTGCCCTTTATTTAATTCATTATTCTAGTCCTAGGGGAACAGGATTGACCGTGTTGGAGCCCGAGGGAACGCCAAGGGCACAAGTGCCCTGGTCCCCAAAGTGTTTCTGTATAAAGCCACTCCGTGCCGTGGTGCTCCTTGGAGGCTAGGGAGCCATAGGGACCATGGTGTAAAGGGGGGCTCCGTGTTTAAAGGACGGAATGGTTGCTCGGGGAGCCCAGCACACGTGCGAGCTGTCACCTGCAGAGCCTCTCCCTGTTGCTCCAGACCGGTTTCCTGATGTTGGCTGCAGGCCGGCCCCGCGCCCTGGGCACCTCCTCTCCTCGTCTGCTCCTCGGTCACGTCGGGAGGAAGGCTCCAGCCAGGAGGGCTGCCAGATGTGGAATGTTGTGTGCTTAAAAATAACGTCGCAGGCCTGTGCTGCTGCCGTGTGTCTGGCTCACCGCGTACTATCACTGACCTGCATGAAGCACTAGCTCAGTTCTTGTGTTCCCCTGGTGCTCAGCCCCATTCCCTCCCCTGGGGGTGGCTTTGTCCCCCGGCCACGAAGCCTCATAGATGCAGCTCGTGGCAGGAGGATCCTGCTGCGGTTGCGGGCTGGGATTCCCAAGCACTGCACATAGAGGTGGTGGGGATCGCGGTCCCACACTGCGCTGTCATTCTGCCCATGGGTAGTGGCTCGTGGGCGTCAAAGAAGCATCGTGTTCCTGCCCCACCACACGCTGCGGTGGCCCGGGGTCCTTGGAGCAGCGTCTGGGCTGTCGCCGTGTTAGGACTTGAACCTGTGAGTGCTTTGATCCCTGCCCGAGTGCAGAAAGCGGCACTGACGGTCAAGCGGCCACACGTGTAGGTGACAACCTTGCCCCGGGTTGTGGCAGTTGGCACCCAGAGCAGGCTCTATGCCCTGCCTTGCTGAAACAGTCTGGTAATTAATACCCAATTCTAGAGGGTTTTAAGACGTGCTTTGGTTAGGCTGTGTTTTTGGTAAGGCTGAGGTTAGAGGTAATGTCTGCAGGGCCTCTCTGCCCGCCTCCCCACTTCCTCGTCTGTTGGAGTTAGGCCAATAATTCCCTCCTCTGCTTAAACCTGAATCTTTAATATGGAAAATGCGTCGCCCTTCCTTTCCATCTGGCCAGGGAATGCTGCAGCCCCACAGGATTGTATTACTTTTAGCATTGCAAACCAAGTGCTGGAGTGCCGGTGGTGCTCCAGCAGGCTCCACACGCCCGGGTGGTGTGTTGTCCCAACAGCAGAGGAACCTTGTGCAGAGGAAGCTTCCTGTGCTCTCATGGGACGGTAGGTCCTGGGCAGGATGGGGAATGTGCTGCTGGAGGTGGGGGTTGGAGAGGAGAACGGGCATGGGGAGCGGCTTGGTCCTCCTGGGCAGCTCTTGGTGTGTTGTGGGGAATGAAGGAAAGTGCTGTGGACACACGTTGGACATTTGGTTGTCCAGGTTTCTGCCTGGACAGGGTTGTGGGTACAGACTACAGGGCCAAAAAGGCACAAGAGCCATGGAGCTCTGCATCAGAACATGAAAGACTAGTGATATAAAGGGCTGCTGGCGGAGCTGGGTATTTGAGACCTGTTTGGTCTGTAGTACGTGCCTCTCGGCCTGCACCAGTCTTGTGTCAGTGTTTGCACTGCGTGTTTGAAATGGAAAGAGGCCTTTTCTCCGCTGAGCTCACCCCAGCTCCTGGGGGCTCTCTGTGGTGCCCGTCCTCTGCCCCCAGCTGTTTCAGCAAGGTTCAGCAGCTCCTCCTTGCTGGGCTTCTTGTGGCTGAGCAAAGCCCTGCTTGCCCCTGGCTGGGGCCTGTTGGAGAAGAGGCCTGGGTGAATGGTCTGGGTGGTCAGAGACACGGGGGAAGCAGCACTGAGGGGTATCTGGGGATTCGGATTTGGCAGCAGTCCTTACAGGTGGGTGTCTCCACCAGTCAAGCACAATCAGCAAAACCGTAGACCAAGCATTGCAATGCTCTTCCTTTTAACGAAGATAGGGTGTCACCTGCACCCCCCAGGTCTGCGCAAGGCAGCAGAGTGGTCAGTTCTGGTTCCTGAGTGTGGTGCCAGCACCTCCAGATGCTTTTGGTGGTAGTTTTCCAGATCTTTAGAAATGTCCTCAGCAGTGCCATGAGGTGAAGCTGTAGCTATGTGAATACAGCAGGGTTAACAGTTCAGGTGCTAGTGCAGGTGTCTCCCTCACCTTCCTTCCAGACTTCCCGATGCGACTGCTTCTGCTGCCCACTGCTGAGGTGGGTGATGGTCTCCACAGGCATCTCCTCATGAGGAACACACTGTGGGATTCATTTATGCACCCCCAGCTCTGAAACATGCACCATCCTAGTGGGAATGGGACATGGGCCAGAATGGGCACTGAGCACAGAGGGGCTTGGGAAAGATGGGAGAGAAGCTGTTCTTGCTCCATCCGAAAACAGCAGATGAGAAAGGGATGGTGTTTTGAGAAACTTTAATGCATTATTTCTTAACTCAAGACTAATTAGGGCTACGAGGATGATCAGGGGCCTGGAACATCTGTCCTATGAGCAAAGGCTGAGGGAGCTGGGCCTGTTCAGCCTGGAGAAGAGAAGGCTGAGGGGGGACCTGATCAGTGTGTATAAATACCTCAAGGGAGGCAGTGAGGAGGAGGGGGCTGGCCTCTTTTCAGTGGTGGCCAGCGATAGGACTAGAGGAAACGGCCACAAGCTGAGGCACCAAAAGTTCCACAGGAACTTGAGAAAACACTTTTTGACAGTGAGGGTGACAGAGCCCTGGAACAGGCTGCCCAGGGAGGTTGTGGAGTCTCCTTCTTTGGAGACCTTTAAAACCCGCTTGGATGTCGCCTGTGCCACGTGCTCTGGGTGACCCTGCGTGAGCAGGGGAGTTGGACTAGATGACCTCTGAGGTCCCTTCCAACCTTAAGCACTCTATGATTCTATGATTCTGACGTGAAGTTGGTTTTAGGACTCTCCCCTACACACGTGATCCATCTAACTGTTATATTACAGGAAATGAGAACTGTAAATAGTATTTACTGTACAGCCTAGTCTTAGGGAGACGAGTTTTATACTCTTTTACCTATTTTCTGTGGTTTGTAATCGTTTGTTTCATCTGAACTTTGAGTGTCTGGCCCTGAGGTTTTGGCCCTTGTCCTTAGGGGTGCTCGGAGAAACGTTTTGGCCATCTCTGTTTGCTCTGAGGACAACATACTTGGAGGCCTCCTGCTCCCACATAGGTGACCATTTGGGAACCGTGACGGCAAGCACGTCTCTGGGCTGTTTGCCTTGAATCTGGCCACGACCTGCAAGTTTGGCTGGTCACCTTTGAGAACGGCCACATTTCTGAAGTGCTGATTCTGAAGAGCAAGTGATGTGTCTGGGGATGGGAGCTTGAAGGTGCTCTGCAGGTTTCATAGGGGTTTCTCTACAAGAGAGAAAAAAGCAGGCCAAAAATTGTTGCAGAAATATTATTAATTAGATTTGATACACACTAAATTGGCCTCTGCTGCACCTGTGGCCGCTCTCTGACCTTCACTAAACTTTCATTAAATGCATGCTGACTTTTCTTCAGCAGTTGTGTTAATCCTCCTTAATTCCTTTGCTGCACTTGGATCACATTGTGTCATGCACATAACCACCCTGAGCCTTCCCCAGGACCCTTTGGTGTCTAAGAGGGAAAAAAAAGGAGTAGTGTCTGTTTTCTTGGGAGAAGGAACCCTGATTACTTTTTTTGGGTTGGTGCAGCTCATGGAGCACTTTGAGGAAATATCGATGATGTTTTCTGTATTTGTAAATACAGCTTTGAGGGGGTCAGGAGTGTCTTAGGTCTCTCTATTGTGTCTAGAAGCCCAGCATGCCTCTCAAAATGCAAACTGTGCTATGAAGTTTTATTTCATGTGATTTATAAAAGTGAATTTTGTTGAGAGCAAGCACATTGGTCTAGATTAGATCTTCAAGTACTTTAATCCCACTCTTTGGAGGTATGTCAAATGCCACGTTAGCAGAAGACTTGGATGGATGTTGGAGACAGACTGTCCAAGTGCATGACCTGGGTCACTTCCCTGGCAACTTTGTCCTTGGCTTATAGATGGTAGAAGCTTGATTTGAAATGATGTTACAAGGGGATGATGTTATCAGATCAATAAATCAAACTTGTGTTTAACAAGCTTGTCTTTGAGTTCCTGTTTTTGTAGCTGATTCAGCTGTTTCTGGTAGGAGAGCTTGCTAGAATTGGCTTTGTGCTTTTCTGAGAGCTCAGGGTCCCCAAACTCCTGAGAAAGCAATCTGCTCGTGCCCTGAGTTTTGTGTATTTGAATTTATGTGTAGGTCCTTTATGATACATATCCCTAGGATTCCTCTCTGGAAGCGCAGCTGGGAATCGGGAGGAGCACACAAGAGCTGTTGCTCGCCACCAAGTGCAGGTAGGCTGTGAGATCCCTGCACGGGGTGGCACATGGGGGCTTTGCTGGGCAGAAGGGCTCCCTGAGCCCTGCTGGTGAACACAGGTTGGCACGTGGAGAACTGGGCTGGGCTTCTCCATCACGGACGGCGCTCGACATGGGCACGGGTTTCTCTGCAGCTCTTGTGCAGTTATAGGCAGCTCTCCTGCGTCGTGGCCATCATGTTTTGCTAGTTGAAGCTGATGGTGTGCGGTAAGAACATCAACTTGCTTCCAGCTGTGTGTAGGGGACAGCAGAGAAGAAGTGTTTTTAGGTCTGAGGAAAATATCTGACTATTCAAAGGTGCTTCCCCCTCCTTCGTTTTCTGTCAGAGATGAAATAATTCACTGTGTGTAATTTTGATCTTTCCATTTCCCTTCCATGACTTAATTCCTTGTATAGTTAGGATTTCTTTTTTTGACAAATCATAGAATCACAGAATCTTTAAGGTTGGAAGGGACCTTTAGAGATCATCTAGTCCAACCCCCCCCACATGCAGGGTCATCTAGAGCATGTGGCATAGGAAGGCGTCCAAGCCAGTCTTGAATATCTCCAGACAAGGAGACTCCACAGTCTCTTTTGGCAACCTATTGCAGTGCTCTTCGTCTTCACTGTCGAGCAATTCTTCCTTAAATTCCTGTGAAACTTTTGATGCTTCAGTTTGTGGCCATAATTTTTCACATTTTTTCTTCAAGTTACTTATTCAAATGATTGTTCATTCTAATTATCCATTTCCTACACATGCTTTCTTGCAGCAACCGATACTTGACAAGCATTCCTGACCCCCATAGGCCTCTCTTCCTGTGGAATATCACAGATTTCTTGATGAAAATGGAGATCCAGCTCCCATTCCCAATCTAGAAATGACAGACCTACAGGTCAGCAAGCCGCTTTTACTTCACTTCCTTCATTTAGATTTGTTTTCTCTTTCTTTCTGAGCCGTTTATAAGAGCTTTAGTGCAGTTTCCGTGAGGAGCAAAAGCTCTTGTGCCCACCTGCAAAAGGCTGGCTATTAACTCATAGAAAGACTAGCCCAAAGGGCAGCATAGCCACAGCTGCTGCAAAATGCATAAGTTGTCGTGGAGCCAGAAAATACCAATTACGTGTCTTAATGCTCGGTGGTATTTGCAGAGGCAATACATTTTGACCCATTTCATGCTACTGATTTAAGATAAAGAGCTGCTTCCTTCTCATTTCTGAAGATAAACATCTTGGAGAAACATACCCTTTGAGGATGAGAGGGGAAAACTGAATCCATGCCACCTTTGGTTTGAAGGGGAAATATTTTATGTAGTCTCAATGGTGCTAAATGAATGATGAGTCTTGATAGCCGAGGGGAGTTTTTGCCATTGAACTTGAGCCTGTTTAAGCTCTAATTTGCTCCCAACGCATGTTTCCTTAGGATCATGCCCCAGGAGGGATGGACCCGTTTGCTGGATTGAACAAGGCCAGCGTCCTGTGGCTTGGGAATGGGCAGCTGTGCCAACGCAGGCAGGCAACTGGCTAACAACCCCCACTTTTTGACACCTAAAAATGAAAGAAAAACGAAATGTATATGCTTAAACCCTGTTCTGAAAGTGTTTTTCACCTGTGATACCATCTTTTTCCTTTCTTCTGGCACATGCAGAGTCACTAAGTACACACAAGATGGGCAGAGTGACTTATTCCTGTAGCAGACGACGTGTCCTGTAGCTTTGCAGCAGCACATCTGAGATTTCACCGTGCTTCTTGCTTGAAGCTGCACTGCTTTTCATCTTTTTCCCCGTGCTCTTGTGTTTTTGCTTGATGTGGCACTAGAAGTACCTACCAGCAGTTTTATTTTCACATCACCGTGAAGTTCTGAAGAGCTAAGAAAAGTCCCCTCCGTGTATACGCTGCTTTTGGGCCAGGCCAGTGGAGTAACAGAGATCATCTGAAACTGCCAGGTGCAGAGGGGCAGATCTTGAGCTTTACCAAATCCACCACCTTTCTCTCATCAGGGTATCAGAATGTAGTTTGCTTGCTTGCAAAATGGCAAAAAAGAAAATTTTTCTTTTTTTTAATAGGAAAAGAAGAGGAAATATTCAGAACAGATGGGAATTTAAAGCGATTTCTTACATCCTTTTTCTTGATTCTGCCTTCAGTTTCCTTGAATGTGTCATTTTGTTTCGAAGGGAGAGATGCCTGCCCTGCCCCTTCGGATCTTCTCCGTTCGGGCACCCTCTTCTTCCTCACTTTTGTGCAAGCTCCTTCTGCCGTTGCCACCAGCTGCTTCTCCAGCAGCTCCTTGGAAAGGTTTCTTGGAAGCTTCTCCCAAGGAGAGTTGGCTTCGTGCAATCGCCTGCAGGAGATGGGGAATGGGGACGGGAAGATGTAGCAACGCTCAGGAGGAGAAGTGCGGTAGCACCTTATGGATAACAGTAGGTGGAAGAAGGGTAGGACTAGGGGCTTGGAAAAGGAATATAAGCCAAAAATGCAGTTGAAGTGTAAAATGTTTGCTGTGGTATGGAAACATGAAAAATAGTGTAGCTAAACCTTGGGATAGAGCTATGTCCATGTTGTGTTTAAGAGTGGGTATGGATGGGAGTGAGCCATGTGTAAATGAAGGAAACCTAGAAATATATAGATGTTGCAGCTTTAAATACGAAATGGTTCTTGCAGTAGCTCAAAAGAGACTGAGGAAGCAACTGCTAAAAGGAAATGTCTTTGCAAATGCACCAAAGGCAAGGAGACCACAGGTGACTGGTCCTGCTGTGTGAGAGGAGGGACCAAGGAGAGGCAGAGCGGAACAGGTCAAAGTGTTCCCGGAGGCTGCATTTCAGCAGTTATCTTTTAATTTAAGAGTTTTATTCGACACGATTGCTGAACATCGTAGAGACAACTGGTCTGCACCAGTAGTTTGAAAGGAGGCCGGGGATGGAGCTCCACAAGGACTGCGGGGTGGGACCTGTTTAGTTTGGCCTCTGAGCCGTAAAATAGAAGGTGCCAAACAGGATGCTGTATTTTAACAGGGCTCCGAGATCCGTCACTTCAGACCAGTAAGCATAATAATAATTAAAAGAAAAAAAAGGGCACTAATTAACCAAGTGTAGAATACCTCAGAATCAGTGCAGAAGTCTTGGCATCAGAAGTTAAGTCCCGTCTTGTCGGGCTTGCCCAGATCTCTGCTGCTCAGCCCAGAGGGACCCACGCTTAGCTCCAAGGCCTGGTTTGCTCCGTCTTCAGAAGACTCTTGGCAAGTCGTTGTGCCTCACAAATACCCTGAAGTCATTGCACAGAGCAGGGGATGATGCTTGGGAGCAGGCAGTAAGAAAACGGACTTGGAGGGAGTTTTTGGAAGGAGATGAATCTCGTCCTGGTCCTACCAGAAGTTTGCAAGCCTTGTTGGGTCAGATGGGCTTCCACGGAGCAGGTCTTGCCTTGGGAGAGAAAGGAAAGGGTGTTAGACGCGTCCTGCTGTGGGAGAAGGAGAGGCAGGAAAAGGATTCCAGGTACTGTCTGATGAGCTGGTCTGCTCCAGGGAGGAGCAGGGTCTACCTTTGCCAGGCTGCAGGATCAGTTGCCCCGGGCTGCTTGGGAAGGGTGAGTGGCTGCAAGAAGCAGTTGGCGAGTGACGGGTGTTATTGCAGCTGGCGCTAAAGCCGCGTCCCCAAACCACGCTGGAAAGCGTGTGGGATTGCGGGCAGCAAAGTGTTCCCCTCAACGTGCCAACACTTGCACAGTTCCCAGCCTGTCTCCTCTCGGTCACGGCGGGAGCCAGCTAAGGGCTTGGCCAGTGATGATTTGTAAGCATTTCTAGGGAAACCTGCCCCAGCCGGTGGCAATGCGGCTTGTTAGCTGTTTCCAGCTGTTGCCCACAGAGGTTTTTGGGGAGGTGTCTGGGGGGTTGAGTGGTGATGGGGTTTGCTTGTTTCTTTCATGGTTTAGATGCCTCAGATCCATGCTGTGGCAGGAAATAAGCTTGGCAGCTCCACATGGGCACACTCACAGCTCCACATGGGCATGCTCACACTAACCACCACGGTACAGAAGTGCACCCACAGCATTTGCCTACGCACCTGGAAAGAGAGCCCTGCAGCTGTGGGCCCTCCTGCCTTGCAAAGCTTGGGCTTTGCTCGGAAAAGCAGCTTCTTTCCCGCTTGGCAGGAAAGTGAATGGCAGGACACTTGCATGGAGTCTTAGGTTAGGACGCTCTGTGCGAGTAAATTCCATGTGCTGTGCGGGATGGCTGCAATAAACTGAACAAAGCGATGTGCAAAAGGCACCTTGAAAATGTATTTGCTTGCAGAACGCACTGTGCCAGCCTACAAATCAGAGCAATGCAACTGTTCCCGTTACAGTGAATTATGCAGCTCCTGGCCGTGGGGACGGCCTTGTGCCAAGCGCGCTCGGCAGGTCCCTCTGCAAGGCCCGCGTTGCAGAGGAGCTGTTGGCGCTTAGTCGTCCCCCCTCTGTGTGTCCTTGGGAAGGGTGCCCGGGCGCAGCTTGGGAATGAGTTTGCAGTTCCTCCTAGACTCGTCTCTTGCGGGGTGCCAGCCACTCCTCTCCGTCATCCCGGCCTCGGGCAAGGAAAGCTGGCTGCGGAGGAAAGGTGGCCCTTGGCCAGCTGCTTTTGCGGCGGCGCTGCCTCAAGGGCGTTTGCCACGCTTGGATCCTGGGATGCAAAGGGTCTGGGTTGGCTCTTCTGAGGAGTTAATGCCCTTCCCTGCCCCATTCCTCCCTATAGCTCTGGGGTGAGGATGCCCAGGGAGAGCTGGCCCTGTGGGGACAGGGGGAAAGGAGAGGCAGGGAAGAGACCCCTGGGGTCACCATTGCAGGGTGGGAGCCGTGGGTGGATGGGGATTCATGCGGGAGCTGCTTTGGGATAAGGCTGCTGCAAAGCCTCGTAGCCTCCCGTGCGCCCCTTCCTCATCTGCTGCCCACGGGGATGCTGGTGAAGGGCTTAAGGGCGTCTTTTTAGCACTGGCTTCCCAAGCAAACAAAAAGACAAGATGATCTGCCAAGGAAAGGGAAGTTCAGAGAGAACGAGTTTTACTGGTGCTGCCTTAATCTTGTCCGTAGCTTAGGAAGCGAGGCTAGAAGGATGTTTGCTTTTTGACCAAGCATTGCTCTGGGAGATGTCAGGATGAACGTCTTGATACAGAGAAAGAAGATGTAGGTAATAATTTAGGAGTTAATCTAGTCAACTTGGTGTCTGTCCTTCGGTGTGTGTGACATGGTGCTGACTCGGGGTCCTGCAGACGTGAGGACCAGCGGCCTCTCGCCCGTGCAGCACCGGCTGAAACCTCCCCTTCTCACTGCGGGTCCTCGGCAGCTGCTCCTCCAAAGCAGCTCTCAAGTTTAAAATACATTGGTGTGGGCAGTATTTTGAGAGGATCTGTGGATAAAACATTGTGCAGTAAGGAAGCTTTTCCATACCGCTCACTCATACTTCCTCCAGAGAAGGAGGACGTGTCTCTGCCACTGCTTTGGAGGGGACTTTGTCACACGCTGAAACGTGGGCAGGAAAACCCTCCTGGAGGAAAATGTTGCTTTTTCTTTCCCTGCACAGTGGGATTTTTATTTCACTGTGTGAGGGACGTCTCCCACGGGGAGGACCTCTCCACCGAGGAGGCCACCAGGCTTGGGCGAGCAGGCAAGTGACTGGCTTGTTGAGATTGGGTTTCTGGCCACCAAGGAAGGCCATTGCTGTAAGCAAAACTTGACTCATTCTTTTTGGGTGGGCATTTGTGCAGATAGAGTGCCTGTCCTACATAATACTTGGTTATCTCCAGGACCATGCGTTTCTTCTGTAATAACATTTCTCTCTCTTTCTCTCTTCTTTTGCAGGTGTTTCTTCAACTACTCAGTAAGTCTCCAAACTGCTGTATTTTGGAATATCCTGCTTTAACCCTTGGAAGAAAACTTGCCAACAGCCAAAAATGACTTGAGCTGGAAAACTGCTGCTTTATCCAACAGGTATTATATATTGGCACTTCAGAGGTTCTCTAACATCACTGCTTGCTTGCAAGGGCTTGTCCAAGGGGGAGTTGCTGCCGGTGCCTCTCTGGGAGGTGTAACCGTCTGCATCTTTTGTTCTATCTGCTGAGCACCGAAAGGCTGCACTTCATTTCAGGCCTTTTTGCTAGGGAGTAGAGCATTGCTGGAGAGGCATGTGGGGGATCTGCAGACTGGCTCCTTTCCAAAGAGCTTTCTGTTGGCAGCTGGAGCTGTCTGCTAATGCCAGGTCAGGTTCTTGCTTTGCTTTCTCAGGGTAACGTATCCGAGAAAAAATATTTGCCAAAGCACAGCTATGAAGGCCAAATACTCCTCAAACCCTACTGTGAGTTAATTGGCTCCTGGCAGCTGGTTAATGAGGTTTCACACTGGGAGTGCCTCAGCCCACGGCAGCTTTGCAGAAGTTTCCTATGAAGTCACCAGATGCATCAGCACTGAGTGGTGAAACTCCCAGTGTTGATGACTTCATGTTTTTTTTTTTCCTTCCCCACAGTTGGGTGCTTCTTTATTTGCAGACATCACTCTGTTAGTGTTTGTGACTCTGGATAAGTGGAAACTTAGTGCTGGAAATGCCAGTGGTGGCATGTGGGGTTTTGACTGTCTGGAACAGGAGGTTGATGGAAGCAAAGCACCTTTGACTGATGTGTTCCTTCCTGCCAGGACCAGCTTCATGCCCTGTCCCCTTCGGATGCACTGTACACTATGGTTCACATCAATGTGCTGAAGAAATGCACGTGTATTCTCGTGGTGCTGCTGGTCGCTCTGACTGTTTGCCTGTGGAGAGAGACGAGGAGGAGCTACTATGTTCCCTTCAAGACTGACAGTGATGATTTGCAGGTTCCCAGGACTTTGGGCAAGTGGACCGTGGTTAAATCACAGGGCTTTTTCCATGAGGCAGCTTTGGTCAGTAACCAGAACAAGGTGAAGGGCATGGCCTCGGTGTCAATGGAGAAGTCCAAGAAAGCAGCAGACTCTGTGAAGGTGTGGGATAAGGACAGTTCATCCAAGAACCTCATCCCCAGGCTGCAGAAGGTCAGAAAGAACTACTTGTCCATGAACAAGTACAACGTGACCTACAGCGGGAAGAGAAACACTGTTAAGCTCAGCCCAGAGAAGCTGCTCTGCGAGCTGCGGGACAGGGTGAACGTGACGATGATCCAGGGATCAGATGATCCCTTTAATACCTCTACATGGCAGCAGTTCCTACCAAGGAGAAGCCTCAATGAAACAGTGGGCCGCCTGGGACGCTGTGCTGTTGTGTCCTCAGCGGGGTCTCTGAAATCATCTCATCTGGGACCAGAAATAGGTTGGTTCTTTTCTATTAGAATAAAGTCAGCTAGTTTTGTGTGAAACCTTACATTGAACAGGAGGGGGTCCGTGATCACACTCCTATTGCTAAATACTGTAGTCGCAGAGATGTTTAAATAAGTTAAATATCATCCAAACTTTCCTGTAGTTAATGAACATTGTAGGAAGAGATGGGAGTAATTAGGTACAACCTAATTTCTCTAAGGCTCCGTCATGCTTTGACGCTGTCTAGATCACAGTGCCGTTGAAGAGTTAGACGTGGGGCTAAACGTGGCCATGACAGCTCTCATAATCAACCCCACGTGACAGGAACTGTCTCTCAGTGATAAAAATAAAATGGATTTTAGTACAAAGAAGTTGCAGTTTCAGCTCCAGAAACTTGTGAAGTTTTGGCTGTGTTATAACACTTTCCTCCCTCATGAGGGAAACAAATATTTACCCAAGTAGTCAAACCCCAAGGGTGTCAAGGGGGCTGGGTTTTGTTGAGAGGACTTAACTTAGGTATTGATATTTCCAACTGAATAGTTTACACCTTTGAAATCTTCTTTTGATCCTTGTGGTGGTGTTGACATTAGATACAGCAGATACTGGAAGTCAGGAAAATGCCTTGTGTTTGTTTCTGGAGAGGGTGTGGCGTGGGTTGAGGAATGGCCACGGCTCTCGTCTGTGGCAAGGCCAGCAGCTTCTCAGCAGGAAAACATTCTTCAGAGGATGAAGTAAAGGAAAACATCGAAGGGAAAGGCCCCTGGAAATGCCTGAAAACCCAACTGGACACGGTCTGCTGAGGCTGACCCTGGTTTAAGCAGCTATTGGGACTGCTTTCCGAGCATGGCCACGTTGTGATCCTGCTGGTGTGATCATGGGTCTCAAGAGTGGCCCTGCAGGGTACCAGTCCCAAGCCACGAGGCAGCGGCTGAGTTTGGGTGGCGCAGAGGCCAAGGTCACCTTGGTGTGCTAAGCGGTGGGGTGGCCCACAGCTGCTGCAGGTTTTCTGGGTCACAGCTTTAGCACTGTATCTTTTAGCACTGCAGAGATGGCTGTGCAAGCTGTTCCTTCAAATTTGATTCAGGTGGGTGCTGCTATTACAGCAGCAGAGTTTAGCTCCTGCCTGTAGGGCCATGCTGAGGTGTGTGCACTGAAGCTACCTCACTGCTTCACAGTCAGTTCCTTCCCAGCTCAACCTATAGAACAGGAGGTACTTTAACCATCAGGACAAGACTGCCCCTTGCTCAAAGGTAGGGCTAACTACAGGAGAAAGCTTTAGGGGGTGCTAGAATGAGGTTGAACAGTCTTGGAAGGGTGTTAGAATAGACAGATACTACGAAAAAAGAGAGCAGCAGTATTAACCAGGAGAGGGATTGCTGATTGTTGGTTAACATTGTCAACTACAGAGGCTTCTTAGAGCATGCGAGGCCAGGTAGGTCAAGGCTTGGGAAGTCGGTCATGACTTATTCCCTGAGTGGCTGTTTTGGATCGTTGAGGTGAGATGCCTCTTGAAGCTGAATAGCTAAAGTTTTCCCGAATCTTTTTTGGTTTAATTCACAATGACACAGCTGTGACACAGCTGCCTTGATTGCAAAGGCATCTTCGATAGACTCTTTCATATTGCTCCTCCAAAGCAGGATCCTTTCAGGATCTTCAGATGTTGGGGGTTTTGTTTGTTTGCTTGTTTGTTTGTTTGATAGCAGTGTGTTTGTCACTGTGGATAGTCTCTTGGTCTGTCTTTTAAACCAAAGAACCAGATTGTCCCATATCACCATGGATGAATTCTTAAAAGGTAGGATTAAGGTTCTGTAACAACAGCCACACAACTTCTCTTTGTGGACACTGTTTGTATTTGGAAACATCACTCTTAAGGCTTTTCCATGTTGCTTTGGGAGGGTCCTAAACAAGATCCACTTGTCCATGAGAGAAACTAGTCTTCTCTGCAAGCAGTTGCTCTTCCTCCAGGACTGCTCAGGTGATTGACCCTTTCTTCCTAAAAATGGTCAAGATGTTGGTCAGACAGTTCCACAGCTGGTTTGGGGCAGCACAAGCAGTTTTGCACCATCTAAGCTTCTCCACTGCTGGTGGAACAAGCTGTGGTTGAAGCGTCCACCACATGAGCACCACATGGTTTCCTATGTGAGTTTGGGCAGCAGGTCTGGAGCAGGGTGAAGGGCACCCTTCCTGCAAGAGCAGCAGCACCTCGGACCTGAGCCACGGGTGCCAGCACCATGGGTGACTGTGGGTGCAGAGGAGGAAGCTGGGGGCATGTCAGCAGAGGAGAGTGCAGCAGGTCCCACAGCTTGGCACAAGCCATGCTGTCAAATACACAGGGTTTCTTTGGTGAGTTTATTTGGACGATGTGGGAGATGTGCTGGCAGGTGGAGCCAACTCCGCTTGCAGCTGAGTTGAGCGTGCTCCTGAGGCTGGTCTTCACCCAGCTGCAAGGGAGGCCCCTATTTTTCCATTATTTCCTGCTTCCTCATTTTGCCGTTGGCCATGTGGAAATGAGTTTTATCTTAATGTATGAATCACAGCATGGTTGAGGTTGGAAGGAACGTCTAGAGATCATCTAGTCTACCCCCCTTGCTCCAACAGGGATACCCATAGCACGGGGCACAGGGTGGCATCCAGGTGGATTTGGAAGACCTCCAGAGAAGGAGACTCCACAGCCTCCCTGGGCAGCCTGTGCCAGGGCTCTGTCACCCTCGCAGTGAAGAAGTTCCTCCTCACATGGCGATGGAACTGCCTGGATTTCAACTTGTACCCATTGCCCCTTGTCCCGTCACTGGCCACCACTGAGAATTTGGCCCCATCCTCTTTATGTTCTCCCCTCAGGTATTGGTACATATTGATCAGATCCCCTCTTAATCTTCTCTTCTCTAGACTGAACAGGCTCAGCTCACTTAGTCTTTCCTTGCACGATAGATATTTGAGTCCCTTAACCATCTTTATAGCTCTACACTGGACCCTCTCTGGAAGCTCCACGTCCTTCTTGTACTAGGGAGGACGTTGCCCTCCTCTGTGCACTGTAGGTGTTAGGGCTGCATTCTTGACTTGTGAGCTGGTGGTATTTTTAAAAGCAAATTTTAAAATATTGCTCATGAAGTTAGGCCAAGAGCTTCTTGCACAAGGCCTGGCTTGGTATTTCTAGTAGTTACATGGGAAGTCTTCTGTGATGGGTCAGGTTATATTGGAAATACATGAGTAACTTGCTGCCTGTAGCTCTCATATCTCAGAAGGAAACTGTTTTCACTATTTTTTTTGCTTTCAGACAGCCACGACGCCGTCTTGCGGTTTAACGGGGCTCCTACCAAGGGATTTCAAGAGGACGTGGGGGAAAAGACAACAGTCCGTCTTGTTAACTCCCAGGTGGGTCTCACAAATGCATGAAGAGACTGAGCTCAGCAGAGCTCTGCTCATCCCCTCCATCTGCTGGGAACTGGGTGGCAGACTGGGCTGGCAACATCCGCCTCTGCTCCTGGAAGCTGCTCTTCACCTGCCACTAGGCTTTCTTTAAAGTGAGGTTGGGGAAAATAAGGGTTTCTGTGCAATTTCTCTTCTCCCTACCAGATATGTAGAGCATGGGCCTCTGACCTCCCTTGTGAAGGGCAAAGCGTTTTCCCACCACTCACATGTGTGCT
Organism: Nothoprocta pentlandii; assembly: GCA_013398315.1. Taxonomy (NCBI): domain Eukaryota; kingdom Metazoa; phylum Chordata; class Aves; order Tinamiformes; family Tinamidae; genus Nothoprocta; species Nothoprocta pentlandii. Next base: position 54,790 of record VZSG01000202.1, on the reverse strand, counting down.
GAGGTCACTGCGGGGAAATTGCCGTGTGCTGACTGGTCTGCATTATCGTGTTTGCCATTTACTGCAACTTTGGGCTTGGCCAAAATCCTCTTTCCAAGGTTATGAAGCCCCGTTGTGTGCTTGCTGCTGTGCTATAGGCACGCAGGGCACAAGAGGCCAAGTAAACTAAAAGGTCTCAAGAGGTGAGTTGTGCCTACCCTGAGGATGGATATGAACACCCAAAGGTCTCCATTTGCTTGTAAAAAAAGAAAATACCTTGTTTTACACCACAAGCCCTGTTTCAGGCCCTGTGGATGACACAGGTTAAGTAACTGCAGATACTTGGCACTGTCTGCCGTAGCCTGCACAGAGCCATGTGTATGAGCTCTTGGGTGTCCCCCTCCATCCAGGCCCTTGGAGCAGAGCATGGCAGAAAGCACCTGGTAGTGCCAGAAACCCCTTCCAAAGTGCAGTTTTCCCAAGCTCTTCGAGAGCTTTTCCCCAAGGTGAGGCACTCTGTGCTGATCCAGCTTGTGACTTCAACAGGCTTTGAAGCACATCCTCAGTTTGTAAGAGCTAAGTTCAGCAGTTGTTCTCCCAAGTTCTTCCCCTTGCCGCAGGGGCTGTGCTGCACATCACAGGAGGCTGCCATGGGGCAGAGCCTCCAAACGGAGCTGGAGGACAACTTGTGTTTGGGGTGGGAAGGCCGTAGGGTTCCTGGTTGGGTTGGCTGCCAAAGGAGGTGGAGGGTACTGAAACAGGTACCACGGATGGGCAGCCTGTGTTTAGTGCCCGTGTGACTCGTTCTTGTTTTGGAGTTGGCTTTTCTTATGTTGGAGGTGGTGACTGGGGGCGAAGATGAATGTATGTATTGGCTCTTCTTATGTTGGCTCCTGTTATTAATCAAGCTACTCCTAACATGAAGAAAACAAGATATCCTGAATCGAACTTGTCAGAAATAGATGGTGTTCAATAGTATCCCTGTGGCATGTGCAGGAGCCAAGGAGACCCAATTGCTTAGCAAATATTTTGATGTAACTTTATGTACTGAGCAAAACCAAACAGATTGGGGGACGGTCCCCAGTTGCTGACCAGTCTCTAGCAAATGTTGGAATGGGGGGAAATGGCTTTAGCGGTAGTGGGGTGTCTTCTGCATCTGTGTTCAAAGGGAAAGGTTAATAGACTGGTACTAGAAGAAGAAAATTGTGATTCTGTGTTCGAGGAGAATCTTGGTAGGAAGTTCAGGCCTGGAAGTTTGTCTAAATAAAGAAGTTCTTCAGCATTGCCTTTGATCTTCCCTGGTACATCACTATTGCCTCTTTTAATGGCATTTTTTTCTTGCAGTCTAATGCAAGACAGACTTTCCCTGGGACAGTGTTGGCATCTTGCAGGAGCAGGGCTGGGATCTGAGGCGCAGGCGAGGCAGCACCGCTGCACAGCGCTGGGAGCCTCTTGGCAGGACTGGGGAAGGAGCCTGGTATCTGGTTCCTCCAGCCCCTCTTCGAGCCCTTGGTGGCCCCATGGGGTGCATGCCCAGCCTGGCTGCTTTGCTATCTGGAAGAAGCAGGAGGAAACAGGGAAAGGGGCCCCCGCTGGGATTACAGGACTGCAGGAGCACGTCTGATACAGACCATGAAGCAGTGGGAAGGCAGGTGCTGCATTAGCGAGGTGTTTGCTCAACAGTGAATTGTCTAAATACCCAGGTCTAACCAGGAACCCCCTGAATTACTTAACTGATTCAGATCAGAACAGCTGGGAAAGACGAATGAGTGAGGTTGCCATCTGAATGGCGTTTAAGGGATTGCTCTTAAGCAGTATAAATGGGCGGTAATGGTATCCAGTGAGCCGGGCTACTGGTAATTAAACTGATGCTACAAAGATCCACCCCATTTCTCGCTCCTCTGCTATGGGCAGCTCACAGGGTTCCTCTAACTCAACACGCTTGCACTTGGTCTGCCTTTCCTTATAACTTTCCTTTCCTTGATGGCACATGCTCCATATCCCTTGAGGCCTCCTTTTGCATCAGCCCTTTTAGGTTTGTTTTATTTTATTTATTCCAGGAAAAGTTCCTGGAAGGTTTCTAGCCTCTAAATAGAAACAAGGGAGTGCAGAGGAAACGCAGATGCTCTGGCCCTGTTTCCGTGCTGGCGCGGTGCTCCGTGCCCCGCTGGCCGCCTTGCTCCCGACGCGCTTCCCGCATCCCACCAGCGCGTGGTTCACACCCCCGAACTGCAGCACGGAGGCAGATACTCGGCCAATGACCCAGATACTTGAGCTGCCGGGAGGAAATGAAGCCGTGCGGTCCCCGGGATAATCCTGTGGGATTGAGAGCAGATGCGACGGGTGCTTGGAGTGGGCACCGGCAGGAAAGCGCTTGGCTGCTGGGAGCACCCTAGGTGCTTAGGGATAAATTGCCTGGCTCTTAGATCCTAGGAGGAAAGCAGGACGAGTGGGAGTCGGTGTTTATGACAGTGCTTCTCTTGAGCAGATGTTTGCAAGCTGTGTTTGTACGGGCTGTGTTCATGGGAAGAGGTGACAAGGGACCAGCCCCGTCTCACTTCGTTCTGGCTGGGTTTACTTTCTGCTGCAAACCAGAATTAGCCAGGGGTGTCAAGAGCCATGCTGCTTGTGTCCAGGAGGCATCTAAGGCATACAGGGTGTTTATCTTGTTTTATTTATTTTTTTCAAAATTATTTTTGTTATCTCGTTTATCGTGGAGAGCTCATTGTGCTCGGGGGCTGGCAGGGCAGTTTCTATCGGCCACAGCTCTTGCCTGGGTGCTCTGCTGTGATGCTGCCCCTGTGTCCCTGCTGCACCCATGGGCTCACGTTCCCTATGCTGGACTTACTTGTGCACTGGGGCCAGCTGAGCGTCAGCAGCTGAATTTGGGGATGTTTTACTGCTCCTGCTTACCTGGCAGCACACCAAACCTGTGTGTGTGTGTCTGTCGTTGCTGTTCAAGCTGGTGACCGTGGAGGAGCAGCAGTTCCTGACGGACGCGCTCTACAACGCTGGGACCTTGATCGTCTGGGACCCGGCGCCGTACCACGCGCCTGTTGGGGAGGTAAGGCTGCGTGAGCGCCGTCAAGTGAGGTTCACACGGGGCGCCTGGCGCCCCACGTCCTGCCGACGCGCACGGGCACTCGTGGTAACACCACGGGCTGCCTCCCTGCCACGGCTGTACCCGTAAGGACCTCTGCAAACACTCACCATGGGAGTGTGTGCAACCTGCACCCCTCCGATGGCTGTGCTGTCCTGGGGACATGTCCCCAGTGCCACATCCCCAGGGCTCCCACCACAAAAAGGGCACCAAAAAGCCACTGCAAAATCACCCGGGAAGCCTGAGCTCCTCTTTCTGCCTGTTGCTTCAAGGGCTGTTGTCAGCAGATGCTGGGGTAGCTCAAGGCGCTAGTCAGACGTGAGAGACTTGATGGGTTCTGAAAGGAGTCGCAAAGCCTCTCAAGATCTCGGTGTGTGTGCCTCCTCCTGTCACCTAGAGTGTCACGTGTGGGTGTCGTGTCCCTCTGGAGTTGCCTCCACTCTCTTCAGTGCACGGGGTGTTCTGTGGTTGCTGATAAGCAGCAGAGGCTGATCTGGAGCACGCTGAGCTAGGAGGGAATGGGCCCGGCCCTGCCGTGGTTCCAGGCTCTCCCCGTGCCCGGGAGGTCTTGGCCAGTCCTCTCCCTGCACTGACATCTCACATTTTCTCACCAGCACTTATCCTTGCATCCCGTTCCATGTCCCCAGGAGATGCAAGGTGTCTGCACCCTGTGTTTAAGAGCGAGTTTAAATGGGAATGGCCTATTTTTAGCATAGGGAAAACCTCTAGAGGACTTTAAGAAAACATAAACCCTTCCTCAGTGTTTTTACTGAAAGTGGAAGTGTTGTGAGGTGCAAATTGGTTTAGCTGGTTCTATAAGGCTGTGGTGATGACGCCTGCATCTGAACAGGATCTGAACTGCTGCAAGGGGCAAGGGGTCTGATGGCATGTAAGGCAGACTGCTAAACATCTCCTGGGCAGGGCTGGGTGGGTTTGGGGTTTGGTCTGTTATTTATTTGTTTTTGTGGTGCTAGTAAGTTTTCTGTTCTTTCATCTTGCTGCGGTTTCCTACTCTATCCCCAGCTGCAGTAGCTGTATGGTCAGCCTGATCAGGCAACTCCGCTGGTTCAAATGTTATTTCCAGGTTTTATTTATTTATATTTTTGAGACCGAGCCATTGCTTGGTGCAGTTCACAGCACAGTTGCCCACAATTGTGTCGATGCAGCTGTGGGCTCTGGTTAGAGAGGAACCAGCTGCAGGACGGGCTGTGTGTTGCCTGGGGGAAATGCGGAAACGGGGCTGATATTTCTAACAAAATGACAGTGGTGGTTAAACATATGTGAGGCTAATCTCATTTTATGGTCCCTCGCTGCCCAGGAGGAGTTTTGGTTCCTCCTGCTCTCTTTGCCAAGGTGAGTCACCTTGCTAATTTGAAGAGCAGATATGGGAAGGAGAGAGGCACTAATGTGTGGGGATACACAGAGCTGGACCTCCTGCTTGGAGGCGGCAGCAGCAGCAGCTTAGGTCATCTTAAACTATCTTATATAATATATATTATGGGAAACAAAAGGCTTTGACTTTTTCTTTCTTTTTCCAGTGGTACAGAAAACCAGACTACAAATTCTTTGAAAACTACAAGAAGTATCGGATGAAACACCCAGAGCAGCCCTTTTACATCCTGCATCCAAAAATGCAGTGGCAACTCTGGGATATACTTCAGGAGAACTCCCTGGAGCACATTCAGCCGAATCCACCTTCTTCGGGAATGCTCGGTGAGACAATAACCCCGTGCCACTGCTTGCCCAGTTTGCAGGAAGGCTGTGCCTGTTTTAAAGATAACCATGGGTTTATGTTGCTGAAGCCAAAGAGCTTATCAAAGTTGCTTATGCAGTGTTTGTCTTATGCCAGAAATCAAGCTTCCTTTGTTAAAAGGAAGCTCATTTGTTAAATTGCTGCTGTTAAAAGCAGCTCATTTGTGTTAAATTAAGCAGTTTGCAGCAGCCCTTGAAAGAGCAGTTGTAAACATGGTTTGGCTCCCCGTGGAAGCATGAGAAACAGGCTGTGACTCAAGCTGCTTCCTAGCACGTTTAGCTTCTGGAGGCAGAGCAGTGTGCAAGGGGTGCTGAGGGGAAGGATGTGGCTCGTGCGGGCTCAGATCTTGTCAGGCAAAGAAATGCTTTGGATAAAACCAGTCAGGCAAAGTCTGCTGTGGGTAAAACCTGGGTGTTTACCTGCTGTGCATTTAGTTACAGACATAATGGAGGGCTGGGGCTGAGCAGACGGAACAGTCACCCTGGGAAGGTCAGTGCAGTCCCCCTTACTCAGCATGCTGATCTGGCTTGTCCGCATGCTAAATTCAGCCACCCCGAGACATGGCTCGTTTTACACTGTGCTGCTGCAAAGCTTTTCCTTCCTGCTGGAAGGCAAATCTCATTGTCAGCTAAATGAAGAGCAGAGAACTCCTTGGGACCAACAGGTAGCTGAAATGAGGGCATAGTGCTGTGGTCTTGTTCATGGGGTCTTGTTCAGACTTCAGCCCTTGCTCTACTCCTGTCTCGAGATACCTGCCAGAGGAGTGGACACACACATGGACGTGTGTGCAAACAGAGGAACTTCCTATTCTAGTCAACTAAACTTCTAGTTTTCTTCTTTGGTCTTACCTATCACCTCTTATCACCTTATCACCTGTTAAATCTTTCCTTGGATGTGTGCAAGACAATAGCATAACAGCACAGTCACTGACTTGAGGAAAATAATCACTGAGAAGTGAAGCAGGGGCTCAAAGGCAGAGCTCTGGCCCAGTACTCACAGCAGATTCCTTTGTGACTTAACTTCGGGCCAACTTATGCCCTTGTGGAAACAAGTGACCGCGATGGACACAAGGGAAGAAACCCAAATTCTGGCTTGCAACCCTGGGTTTCTTGGAAGGATGAGTGGAGAGGCAAGTAGTTATCTGAAAAGGTAGATGAAAATGTTTTTAAAATGTGTCTTAGTTTAACAAGTGGCCTCAGAAATAGGTTTTAGTCATGTCTTGTGAATTCAGTGTTCCTGAAGTCTCTGAGATGGTGCATGAATTTTAAAGAGCTGTTGTATGTTGGTTCTGTTTCACTGTCATGTTCTTGGTAGTTCTTGCACTTCGGTTAAGCAGGCAGTAAATATTGCCTCTTTCTGTGAACTTTCTAGCCACGGTTGTGTGTGACGTGGGCTCCGCAGTGGTTAGTGTGACTCTGGAAAGACACAGGAGGGCAGCACTGCTCTGTCTTGGGGAATCTGGATGAGCTTGAAGAGCAGCTTAATGCCCATGTGCATTTATATCAAGACCATTTCCAAGCATCATCACTTTTGTGTCTTCTGTATTAGCTGTTGGCACGTGGGAGCAGGTGAAGGTCTCATTTCTGCTTATCCAAGCAGATCTGAGGTGGGCAATTAGCATCAGCTGATGTAGCCTACAACTGGCAGATGCCCAAGTCTCCATGAAGGTCCTGGAAGATGGCAGCAGTCTCAAATGTTGGCCTTTAGCAGTGGCTAAAATAGCCACTGCTACTTTAGTAGCCCCATCAGACTCACTATTTTCTTTCTGTCTGGTCTGAACTTTCGGAAAGGAGACCTTTCTCGTTGAACTTGGACCCTTCTTTCTTGAATGTCTTGTCCCAGCTAGGCCTTGAATGTCTTGTCCCAGCTAGGTGTAGCTAGTTCTGTGGTTTTAACTGTGTGTGTCCATTTTCCTTCCCTCCGTAGGCATTGTGATCATGATGTCCCTCTGCGACCAAGTGCACGTGTATGAATTCCTCCCCTCCAAGCGGCAGACGGACATCTGCCACTACTACCAGAAGTTCCACGACCGTGCCTGCACCATGGGGGCCTACCACCCGCTGCTCTTCGAGAAAAACCTGGTGAAGCACATCAACCAGGGCACGGATGAGGACATCTACACCCACGGGAAAGTCACCTTGCCCGGCTTCCGAAATGTACATTGTTAACAAATCACTCTGTGCTGTGGTTAGGCCTTTGTTTTTTTCTTTTTTAAGCACTTTTTAAATCAGGGTTGTCGAATTTATTAGGTCTCAACACTGGTGAGTTTTGACAGCTCTTCCATATTGCATCACCTGCTCTTAAGACTTGTGCTGCGTGCAATCCTTGGACTTTAGGCCCTGTAAGGCGTTGCGGTACGTCCATTTGGGGGGGTGTGGGAGCCACTGCAGTAGGTTACTCCTCGAGGAGCCAGGCTCACACGGCAGATGGGTGTCACCATCTCAGCCGAGGAGGGTGAACACGAAACCCAGGAGATGCTTTCTAAGCAGCGGTCACCCCATTCTGGACCAAATACTGATGCAGGTCAGGCTGCTTCAAAGGGATTATGACAAATGACAACCTGGTCCACTTAAGAACAAGAAAAAAAAAAGCTTAAAAACTTGATCCTGGAGCTCTTTGGAGCAGGGCCAACTTATGGAAACACTGTCAAGGCTGGGTACTGATAAGCTAAACTCTTAGTCCAAAATACTTGATTTTGTAAACAGGTAGAGTAACTGTGGCAACTTTCTTTCTAAAGTTAATACCTTCTGGAATCATGCTGGTAGCTTTAGCAAGTGGAGGGGAAGGCAGTTCACAAACAGTGATTCGTGTGAGATATTTTAAAACTTTTTACTTTGTTTTTTTTTAATCATATAAAATAAATTTATGTGAACATTTACTTTTCCATTGGAGTGTTCTGCTTGGTATAGAAAAAGGCTTATTTTTGAAATGTTTTGGGGAAGACGTTCCCCGAATGGGGACGTCTGTTTTGTGCCCAAAAGGCACAACGGGAGCCTAAGGCAAGCTGGTGCCCCAGTGCCACCATACAGCACCTTGGGGCCACTCTGGTGCTGTGGTGGAAGCAGCCCCTCCATGGGCTCCGTGCATGCGTGAGGAGCACGTGCATCCTCAGCTGACCTGCTCCATACTGCTGCATTTTGTCGTTGTCTACAAAAGCTCTGCAGTTTTGGATAAATCCTGTGAAGTTGTTGGCCCATTTTGGCCTTGCTGAAACTACTGCTTGAACCCCAGAGACTCATGACAGGCTTGCACTGGAGCAAGCAACGTTGGAACTGGAGCTGCTCGTGTTCCTGTTCTAAGAGGCAGGAGCTCTTTGTCCGTGTGGTGGTGGGACCACGGCTCTCCTGCGAGCTTCCCCCTGCAGCCACCACATCTCACAAGGAGAGCAAGCCCTAAGACTGCCTTTCTGCACGCTCTTTCTCAGTTATGTGGTCAGGTAGTGCTGCCCTGGGCACGACATGTGCAACGTGAGGCTAGGAGTCTTGGCCAGGCCCAGTGCTTGTTCAGCTGGTGCTCTAAATAGAGCTTTTACAGGAATTAGGGCAGAGCTTAAAATAGACCAGTGATAGCCCTTGTTTTGTTTGCTGGCTGCATAGATACAGATCTCGTATAAGGAAGTATCTCATATAAGTGCAAATCAAGATGAGTGTGGTATTCAGAAGAGCCAAGTTTAAGTTGCTGGGCAATAACAGGCCCTTACGTAAGTTTTGTGCCTCTTGAAGTCTCTCCTGAAACTGCTTCTGATGTGATGTTTTCTCTCCATGTATCATGCTGCCATTTCCGCATAGCCTTTTGAAGCACCAAGTCCACAAAATATACGTTCCACAACATTGTGTGGAGGATGTGGGGAAAGGCTGGCAAGGCTTGAGATGCGGGAATGAGAGCATGGTGCCTTTCTTTGATACAGAAGAAGACCATGAAAAATTATTAAAGTCTCCTGATGGCCTTCTGAATAAAAGGGAGAAAGGGAAGAGCACCTGGGACACTGCAACAGCACTACTGAGGTGTCCCAACTTGGGTTTTAAAATTGATTTTATCCAGTATTGTACCCTGTTGACCAGCTCTGCTTGCTCATGCACAGCAAAGCTGTTGCAGGAAGACATGGGCTAAGCCAGGAAACATTATAGAGATGTCTCCTCATGGGGACACGCAGGTGGCCTGGCTTGCCCACGTGAAAGCCTTGCAGATACGAATTTTAAAAGATTACTCGAAAGAAAAATATTGTGTTTTTTTTTACAATATTGCTGATATTGTAAAACTAGTGATGGTTCCTGGAGAAAAATGCAGCCTTTTAGGAAGCTTTCACCTATTCAATGCCTCTATTTATTTATTTATTAATCAGGCAGTGGAAACTGTACTGTGGTGTTAAGGTATTATAAAATGAAAAGATTTAATGAATAAACCCACTTAATGAATAAACCCTCTTAATGAATAAACCCACTTTACAAGAAAAGAACAGTCTTCAATATACCCACATGCAATAAAGAGGTGTGATTATCCAGGTTGAGCACTGCACCTGCAGCCCTTTCTTCTTCTTTGCTTTTGGGTTTATTAGGGAATGGTGGCCACATGTGCTCAGGTTTGATCTGGTAGCAACCACAGCTGAAGAGAGGAGGTAAGAGCAGCTGTTGGAGGGCTTGTGTCTGCTATGGAAAATACATAGGCCATGCAAAAAAAAAAAAGAAAAAAGAAAAAAAGAGAGAGTATGTCTCATTACAGGTAATGTTGGGCTGTGTTTTCTTTGAGGGAGGGTTTTCATCATCAGGAGTGGCAAAATTGTTTTTTTGTTTGTTTGTTTTTTAGAGAAGAGGTGGGAAAACAGGTGTATATAAGGTGTGTATGCATGAGCTGAGGGGGGTCTTGGCTTCCTAAGGAGGATATAATGTCTGGGTGAGCACATATGGGGTGGCCCAAAGCGGGAAGGAGCCTTGGGGCAGCGCTGAGGCGGCCGTGGCCGTGCAGGGCTGAGGTGCCCTGTGTGAATGAGGCCGCTGGGGCCTGGTGATGTGGTGGCCACGTCTGCCGCGTGTCTGTGGTGAGGAGCAGCCCCCTCGGCCCCAAACCTGGGCCTCTTCTGAAGGCAGCGCTTGGCAGGGGCAGGACGGGCTTGTCTGTGGCTTGTTTTTGACCCGCAGATGGAGGGAGACAGGTAAGTGACCCTCTGGGGCCTGTAGGGAAACGGTTGCTGGTTTGGAGCTAAAGAGGCCTTGGAAAAGGGAGACCTGTCTGGAGGGCAGGACTGGAGAGACTGTCCTGGAGCTTCTCCTACACTTAAGACTCTGTACTTAGACTTCATTGAATGAACAATCAACACACCTAAATCGGGGGAAAAAGGAAGTAATATACACACTGGCTAAAAAAAAAACCTTTAAAATTTCTGTTTTGCTGTGGGATGGAGGGGTAGGTGAGTGTGAAGATGGAAGAGCAAACAGGGAAATACTACCTCCAGGAATGGTCTGAAAACAAAGTACATTTGATGCAAATAGCTCTGTGGAAGCCAAGGAAGTTTCGGTGCTGTAACAGTCGTGATGCTAAAGTCATCAGTCGTGTTCATTTGCTGAGGAACCCTTGGTACGTTAGCCAGCGCATGGTGACAAGCGGATGAGTCTACCTCCAGCAGCTGCTTTCAAGCTTGGGAGTCCTGGAGCTGACAGAAAACCCCTAAAGAGACACTGAGAGTGTTTTCCATGTGCTATAATAACAGGTAGAGGAGAAGGACGTGAGGGAAGCAGCGGAGGGACTTGGCCAAAGGCCCTTCCAGGAGGCAGCTCTGTTTTAAGCCGAGTTGGTTGTTAGAGAATTTTGCAGATATTTTAGAAACATCCCGTCAACCAGCTGCAACATCTACTTCAAACCTCAGTTTTGTAAATCAAGAAAAACCCCTTCTGCTTTGGTGCTATTTGTACAGGCCTCATGAACTGGGACTCAAGCGAATTTAAGCAAGTGGATGGAAGGTTTTTGACATAGCTTACTTTACTGAGAACTGAGATATTCAAAGCTGTCTGAACAAGAAACATCTTTATCTCGTCGAACAGGAGCGTTGTACCAGATAGTTTGGGTGTATCAGATTAATTTTTATCTGCATTCTAGAGAAGCTTTTTTTTCCCTCATTTTTCTTAGTTGATTAAGAGCTCTAACTGACATTAATAAGTACAGTAGTCTCTTATCTGTACTTTTCATAATGCAAACACTAGACATTACTTGCAGAGAAGGCTCAGTAAGTGACTTTGGCAGTGAGATAGTGATTTAGCAGTCTTTGTTCTTGAGTGGGATGCAGTTATGTTACGGATATATGAATCCCAGAGCACACATGAGGTGCATGTTCAGCTGGTCTCCATCTCTGTGATGCTTCATGGTCTCCAACCAGTGACTTTGGGCACGTGGAGCGTTTTTGCTGTCCATTGATTCAAAGACTTGAGTACATTTTGAAGCTTGAGTTCTCCTAGACTTTTGTTTATATTTTAACCCTTAATTATCTACATTGTCCTACGATGGGAGGCCTGAATTCATCAACAGTTTCCCTATAACATTAGTTGTCCCTAAATCTTCTGTCTGAGAAAGAGGCAATACAAGACTCTGATCTAACCAGGATGTACTAGTTATCCCTTCATTTAGATCTTGACGTATATATCTTTTTTTTCTGCATTTGAGCTAGACATATTGTTTTAGCCCAAACATGGAGCCTTTAGACTGGGTTAGCAGCAAAGGGCCACGAGCGGAGACCTCATCTTTGTCAAGCATGGTTGTTGAGAGGTTATTATAGGTTGGTCTTATCATGTGCGATGGAAAAAAAGATTGTGAAACCTTCTGCTGAGATATTTGAGATCTCAGTGTCTTTCACACAATTATTAAACTCAAAAATTTTTCTCATGGGCTATTTATAGACTAATAGATTTTGGCTCCTACAAGACCCAGTGTGACCTTGTCTATAGAGCAGGCCTGAGAATGTCACCCAGGGATACTAGCTGGGAAAGCAATTCTTTCTGTCTTTTTTTTTATTATTTTTTTTCTACTCAAATGAAAAGCAAACTAAGGAGGCAGGATCCTGGACAGACTTAATATAGCTTCTTAATAAAATGTGCTTGCATTGACCATGTTGATACCAAGGGAGATATTCAAAGCCTTCAGGCACAGTTATGTACATGTGTGGGTTGTGCCTGGGCAGAGCAGGAAATGCCAGTGCCCCTCAAGCTGGACATCTTGAAAACCAGCCTGTTAGGCTAGCTCCGGAACATGGATTTCCACCTACTCTTCTCCAGCTGATGCGCTCTGAAAAGTTAGAATAAAAATAAAAAAAAAAAAAAAAAAAAAAAAGCATCCTCCCAGAAGAAGAACAGCTTATTTTGGAGAAGTTGATTTTCCTGCCTGACCTACTCTGTATATAGAGATTTCCTCTTTTGTTTCTGACATGCAGAAAAACTTGCAGCGTGGTTGGATTTGAGGCTTTGAAGCTTCAGGAGGGAAGTTAAATTTGACATCTACTTGGTGTAGTGCATGTGCACCTGGAAGCACCTTGCCTCTGTGCAGTCAGGAGAGGCTTCAGTGAGGCTAGAGTTGCTTCTCCACCACTGTAATATGCCCTTCGACCAGCTCCATGCACCGATGACCACAAGAAATTCCCTTGGAGAAGCCTTCCTTGCCAAGAGCTCCTCCAGAAACAGAGGGAAGGAGTCTGCAGGATCTGAAAGAGTTGTTCTAGCTCACCAACCTGGTGAGAGAAGGCAAGAGAAGAATCAAAAATGTCTCTCTTATCAAGAAAACTCAAGCCAGAATGAAGTAGTACATCTAAAACTAGCATGTGGAGTGGGGAGTAATGGCTATCTGCTGCCATGAGCATGTGTCTTCATTGAGAAGTCCCTTAGTGTCCAGCAGGGAAAATGTAAGCACGACCTGCAAAGGAAGGAAGGAGGAATCAACATGTTTAGGTTTTGGTGATTAAAAATCGTACCGTTTCTCATGAGCAGTCATTCCACCTTCATAGACTCCTGCCTTCCCATGCATTTTTATGTGTTATGATTGGTTCTGTGCTAGGTTCACGGGTCTGGTTACGATATGACTTGGTAAATGGCAATGGGATTTACAGCCTGGCATGGTCTTTGAACAAAGCAAAGGGGTGTTTGAGTTATGCTATCTGTGTTTAGCTTGCACCTGGTTTTTATCTTCCAAATCTTCTAATGGAAGAGACATTCCTGCTGGGATCGATGGAGACAGCCATCCACAGTCAAGCTGGGCAAAAATAAGCAAGGCAAAACAAGAGATCCTGGCCTTGTAGAAGACCTGCTGAAATGCCTCAAGTTACTCATTATATTTGGCTTGTGTAGGTGTGCAAGATAGCATCTTCTTCCTCCATGTGTGAGTCACTCCAGTTTGATGTAAATCACTTGCTAAAACCGAGCAGTTTCCCAAGCTAGAGCCAACTAATTGTTCCCGCTTGGTGAATGAGTTGTTTTGAAATGACCAAAACAGATGTTTAAAAAAGGAAGAGGAAAAAAAAAATCAAATGCAGAGCAGGGTTGAGGTGAGGAGTTAGCAGAAGGAGAGGAGACCTTAAGAATGGGATTTATATCCCTTGATCTGTGACATCGGCTGGTTTCTTAATTATTCCTACAGCCTGATATAGCTGAGGTGTGAATCCTTATTCAGTCAACACTGCACATGGGGATGGCTGAGCTGGCCCAAATGCAGCCAAGGGTTTAAGAAAGTATTCTGCAATATTGCTTTCCCTGGGACCCGTTCCATTGTTATTGGCAACTATCTGTGTGGATCTATTCCATGCTCTTATCATAAAATGGAATTGTTTGCCCTTTGAATGTTCTGGGTTTGTATCTTATTTTTACACTTTTAATACCTCCTGAAAATCTTGCCTGGTTGTTTATGCACTTAGGACTGCGTAACTGTGTTGGCTGATAATTCAGTGAGTGTAATCAGATCCTCTAATCTTTCCTCCCGTGTTGCATTCCTCTGCAACTGTGTTTTCCTTTTGGGATCACAGCAACTATTGCTAGAATACTTTGTGGCTGGCACTTGCTGTGTTTTTAGCACATTAAGATCACAAGTGTGACATTTGAATGAACCCTAATCACCTGATCTTTTTTTTCCAACATCTTTGCCTTCAAAAGCACTTTAGGCTTTAATCTCATAGCTGGGAAATTGTTTTGCAAGGGCCCATTAAGTGTGAGCAGCAGGCTTTGATTTCCTTGATGAAAAGATAGTAACCGTGTGTGGTGTTGGGGCTGTCCGACCAAAAGCAATGGAGAAATCCTATGTTTTGGCAGCATCAGAAGGGATGTGGCGAGGGCACCACCATTAGCACATAGCAACTGGCATCCTTTGGGCTTGTTATGATCTTTGCTTTATTTCCTTAATTATAACTGCAGTTTAGAGTGCTGGAGACTTGCAGCTGGGTCAAGCTGTTGCGCCCTTTCGTTAAGGAGACCATCTGGGGGGGAAGTGGCATCCAAATGTCAATCCTTCTTTTAATGAGGCAGTTAACGAGGACACAGTTTGGTCACTTCCACCGGTGACCTTGGGCTGTTCACCCAGTGATCCTGCTTGCTGGCCAGGTTGCAGACGGTTCAACACAACGTCGTGTTGCCTGTGAACTGAACCTCATCCATCCAAAGCTATGGCCAGCAGCAAGAGCTGCACAAAAGCAGTGTGCTTGTCTCAGAGCCACGGTCCTGCCTTCACTTCTGCCTGCCACCAACTGCGTTCTTCTATTTCAGTTGCCATTCTCTGTCCTAGTGAAAATCTTGAACTTAGATTTCTGAAAGCGTGTAGGTTCAGGAGCCGTTTGGTTCAGTTTTGAGGCTCGTGGTTTGCTGATGATATTAATGAAGCTAAAGATTTTCGATGAGCATAAAGGGATCATTTGATAGACATTTCTTACAGTGCTCACAATCAAGAGTACACCTGGAAAATAGCTTAATTCTTTCCTGCAAAATATAGATAATCCAATCAATGTTGTATCAGAGGAGGGGGAAGTAGGAATCTTTATGCTGGTATAAAGCAAGTTGTGCAACGAGGGATGGAGCTCACGGACACCCAAGGGAAGGTAATGAGAGTGTGACTCTCTCCTAGGCACAGCTGAGGTTTTGGGTTGGGTTTGCATCCTTTCCAGAATGGGAGGCTTTGTATTCTTTTCCTGAAATTAGTCAGAAACCCTCAGTCACCCTAGCTGATGGTCACTGGAAGAACAGCAATGCAAATTCTGCAACGATGGGTGGGAAGAAATGAGTCACGAGCGATGGAGGGAGCTTACCAGTATTGTAATCCTTTAGAAATGACAGGAAAACACATTAATTGTGGGAAACTGCCTTGCTCCCTCGTGGCGAGTAAAACAAGATCTCAGCTTCCTTGTACATTGCGATCAAACCACCCCTTGGTTAATACTTTCCACATGATTTCTGCACAGAACTTTCCACTTTCCCTCTGGCAACTGGAAAATCCTGGTAATATAGATAGACACAGAGAAGTTTTCGCTTTCTACCATCTTGGTGAGAAATGTCATGGCCAGTTTTAACATTGATGCAAAAATGTTCCTTTTATGACATTGTATTAAAATTGTGATCCATGTGGAGAGCAGAGCTAGCTGCTGCTTAAAGATTTGTCCATGGGGTTCATAAAACCAGCAGCACTAGCAGGAGAGCTGAGCAGGACTCTAACCCTGTGCGTTTGGAAGAGCCTCCTCCTCCAAGGAGGAGGTTGGGAGGCTGCAGCCTCTTTACTTGGCTTGCATGAGCCCTATGGGGAGGATGTGCAGTGCTCCCCAGCTGAGCAGGTTCCCCAACTTGTAGGTGACTGGAAGGAGACTTGGTAAAGCCTGTGAAGGGCAAGATTGTCAGTGCCCCTGAGCTCGAATATTTGAGATTGGACTAGATGACCTCTAGAGATCCTTTCCAACCTAAAGGATTCTATGAATAAAAATGTAGAGCCTCAAGCATTGCAAATTGCTCATCTTGGCCCCAAGATGAGGGCCAAGCTTTGATAGTGGATGATAGAAGTGGATGATAGAAGACTGATGTTAGGTGAACAAATCTGGAGGACTAGTAATAACTGAAGTTGGAGTGCGTGCAGGGAGGAAGGAATTTGCTTTCACATGTTGTCAAGCTGCCTTCTGTGAGCAAACAGAGCCAGACTGGTAACTACATGTTATTTGCAGAGATTGAAAGATTGTTTGTCTACTTTGTGCAAAAGAGAGGCAGTTGCAGCATGTCCTGGGTATTTCTGGTAAGGATGGGGGTGTAGATAGGCTGGACCTCATTTACCAAAAGCCAGTTTGTGCCAGTTGAGTTGCATGGCCGTGTTCCTGCTGGACATCCACTGAGGATGTAGGTGCTGCAGGTGTCCTGACCTGGAGAGACTTGCAGTGTCACAAAGGGCAAGAAGAAAATCAAATACCTGTGTGAAAACAGAGGCCAAGAGGGACAAAGCTAGAAATGCTTTCAAGGGTGTTTCAGGTGCTTGGCCCAAGAGCACTGCTTTTTTTTGCACCATGTTCTCCAAGGCCTGCAGTCCACAGGAGGAAATAGTCGTATACCCCACGTAGAAGAGGAATAACATGGGCCACTATAGCAACTCGAGTAAACAGTGATCGCTAAAAACAATTACCGTAAAATCTCTCTCCTGGGACTCTGCTGTGTGAAAATGACTGGTGAGTCCTCCCTTACCCTTACCAGGCTGTTGGACAACTGCTGCAGCCTGAATTGCTCCCTATTTCATGACTACATGCCTGGCTATGAGTCCATGCTGAAATTTTTTCTACATCCCTTTTCTTTTATCTTTCTATCAATACTTTGCAAAATGTTTGGTTGGTCTGTACCTATGGATAAGGTGCACCAGCTTCAGCTGAATCACATTTAGCAGCTGTTCTTGGCTTGATATTTGGAGGTGAGCTTGGTGGATGGATCTGCAAGGTTTCAAACTTGGGGGCTTACACAATAAAGCAGACTCATTCCAGTCTACATAGCATCATGCCAAGATGCTCTGTAGCATCTTCAGAGCCCAGGAACAGGTTTAAAGCTCTTTTAGGGTCCTGTCCAACAGAAGTGTTCTCGAAGATAGGTAGGTGTAGGTAGGTGGGTAGGTGCTGAGGAGCAGGAAGCGCTCAGGTCAGGCAGCAGAGATATCAAGAGAGTTACATTTTATTAATTGAACCTGGTGATGCTGCTGTGCTTGGGTGATTGCTGCTTCCCTGTCCTTTCTTGAGGAATTGGCCAGTGGGCTCTAAAAAGAGCAATTTTTGACCAACTCTTTCCCTTCTTGTTGTACACCGATCTGAATACGTTTTGATGTATAACCACTGAGTAAATTGGGCTCCAAGCTCCCATGAGCCCAGGTTGACTGTAATGTGTTGTTGTGCTTACATGAAGCGGAGAGACAGATGTAGAAAACAGAGCTGCTCGTGGCTGTTTGCTTTCCTCTCATACCAGTTTACCTTGTCCCTCAATCCCATTCTCATCCTGGCACCCAAGTGCTGTGCAAAATGTCTTTGGGGCTCTCCCAGGGGGTTACTGAGGATTGCTTCTGCATGGACATACCTTCTTTCAAAGCTACATAGTTTTTCTTTTTCCTGATCACAAAAAAAAAAAAAAGGACAGAAAAGAAAATTTGAAAAATTCTTTTCAAATTCTTTCAAGTTCTTTTCCTTTTCCTTTTTTTTTTTTTTCCCTTTATGTCTTTGGAAGTGCCAAGCAGCAGATAAGAAAAGGCTAAATCCTTGTCTGCCTGTTGAACATCCCACAATGCTACTTGTTTTGCTGGCGATACCCATATCAGTTTCAAATCCTGTTTTGGGGAGTTAAAGCTGCTTACAGAAGCCAGGGCTGCATGTGCATTGAGATAATTCACTAACAGTTCTGGGTACTTGTTCTGGGCACTTCTGTGCTCTTCAGATGTTCATTCAGTGGAGCAGTGTTTGAGTTGATATCAAAGCTTCGTTTTGCAGACATTTCAGATAAACTGTCATGAAATGATCAGCACACTTATTGACAGTTACTGCCTACAGCAAATTTGCTTTCTGAGCACCCAAATGGCAAACACATGGGGCCCCGTGGCTGCACGTCGGGATGGAGGACACTGCTCTCCTGTCCAGAGATCTCCTAGGATCCTGGTGTGTGATCCGGGGCTGCAGACCCACCTAGCCTCACATTTTATCATCTTGCATGTAACCAAATGTGCTCAAAATGCCTTTACAGGGTCGCTGGACTGCGGGCTAAGTGCATTTTCTGCTGAAGTGGCTTGTGCATGGCAATGCTCCCATCGCTCCTGCAAGAACCAAACCTCTAGAGCTTGCAATTACTACCCTGCCCTTGCAGCTGGTGTCTGTGGCCTCCTTGAAGCTCCGTGACATTGCCTGCTCCATAACAGCCACTGCCAAACTCAATTTCATTCCTAGCTAATTTAATGCTAGCAGTAGACAGACAAGTGAGTCTCCTTCTCAAAGTCTATTTTTGTTGCTGTTACTACCAGTGCTGCTGCATACCAATGATGTGAATTTATTTTTTGCCTAGGCTTTGCCAAGCTGTTGGCTTTAGAAGAAAATTGAAGACTCTCGAGTGTTTAAATAGACTTAGAAGATTCTTTGAATGACACTGTTTTACAAATATTCCTCCTGGAGTAGGTTGCTTCCCATCAATCTCATTTCTCCAATTGCTATTCCCACTGCTATTACTGCTGCA
Source organism: Nothoprocta pentlandii (assembly GCA_013398315.1). Taxonomy (NCBI): domain Eukaryota; kingdom Metazoa; phylum Chordata; class Aves; order Tinamiformes; family Tinamidae; genus Nothoprocta; species Nothoprocta pentlandii. Next base: position 36,279 of record VZSG01000202.1, on the reverse strand, counting down.
AAACACACTCCGACTTCCTCTATTCAAACAATATGTTATGTAGGAAAGCGTGGAAAAAAAAAGTGCTGTTTAGACATAAGAAATAAGGGTAGCAATGTATATTAATCTTTTATTAATAGCTGCATGGTACTGCTCTTTTCTGCACTGCATTGCTCTAGTTCCAGGCCACTCACCACAGGGGATTTCAACGTGATGTTCGCCTCTGCTCACAGGCCCCAGTGTTAATGTCCTGCTGGAACAGAAACGTCAACAAGGATTTTCCAAAGGGCCGGACTGCCAGTTTCCCACAGCCTGCAGTGGGAGCCAGGTAGCCGTGCTAGAAATTAAGAGCATTAGGAGCTTGATTCAAACTAATTCCGTATCATTAATTACTCTGAACTTTGTTGTTGTTGTTTGCTTCTCAGAATATAATTTTTCATGCGGTCCTGAAATTCCCATCGCTTACCTTCTCATGCTTTCACTAGCATTGAGCTGACAGAGTTCTGGTGCTTTTCTGCTTCACTAATAATTTCTATTGCAAAATAAACATCCATCACAAGCTAGGTGCTATTTAACACCTCAAAGATGTGTCCCAAAGCCAAATTTGTATAGTGTAAGAAGAGGGAGCAGATCCTCAGATATACAGGAATCACACAAGAAGTCACAGAGCTGTGACATCAGTTCAATGTAGGAACACATGGCGAAACCAAGCAAGCCACGTCAGAGGCAATTTCAAGAAAAGGAGCTGATGAATCAAAAAACTCCTGGTGTTCTCAAAAATAGCAAATTTATTTATTTATAATTTATTTTCTGACCTGTGAGTGGCTTATGCGCCTGTTGCAGGTGCTGTTTCCTGAATGCAGGTGCAGAGGAGGTCGGGGTGGCTGGAGCTGGGGCTCCTGGTCACCTTCTTGCGCTTTAGAAGCACCCAAAAACATCTATGAAACCATTGCACATGTAAAGAACGTGGGGTTGGTAAGATAGATAGGGCTACATCTTACAGTCGAAGTAATCTCTGCCCTGCATGCAGGACTTAATTCCCTGGAGCAGTCCTGGAAAAACATGCATGGGCTGGATAAGGCCATTTCTTATTAGAAATTGAATTGTTTTATGGAAAAAAAAAATCTGCCTGGGAGTTCCAGCTGTGGTAAAAACCTCTGTTTGCTGAGGCGACCTGGGACCCTGGAGAGCTGGAGCTGTGAGAAATAATTGCTGTTCTTTTTCCTTGACCTGAGCACCAAGTTAGACACGTGGAAGAAAGAAAAAACAGAAACAAGGGAAATTAAAAGAAGCAATTTTTGCACATGGGGGAAAAAAAAGGCAGTTTCAGCAGTACTATTTCAGAAATACTGGGGGTGGGTAAAGTGCTAAAATTTAGATGGGGCATCTTGCTTGCTTGCAAATGGATTCCTGTATTCATCTTGGGGCAGCTTTTCTCTTCAGTAGCTAAAGGGCTTGAACACGATGCCCCCTTTGCACCCGCTGCTGCCTTGTGCCCCTTGGCGCTCTGGTGGGACACGACACCTTCTGCCAGGCTCTGCTGGTGGGATGTGGCAGTTCCGTCCCCTCTGACCTTCCATTTGTGCTTTGGACTGCCTGACCATGTCCGGGAACAGGGCTAGAGATTTTTGGGTCAGGCTTCTTGGAAAGCTCTGTGAAATCTCTTCCAGTGTAAGTGCTGGGCACTGCTGAAGCGCAACTGCTGGTCACGGTTGATTTGTCCTGCCATCCACCTGCATCACCCAAAGGGCCATCAAGGGTCTTCAATATTGTTTGGATAGTGTGTCCTGGGCAGATGACTGCGTGTGCCTGACTGGAGGAAGGAGAGGAATTACTCCGGGAATTACTCACTGCCATTTTCCTGTAAGGGCTGAGGCAAAGAACAAACCCGGCCCGGCGGATTTCCTCTTGGCGGAGCACCACGCTGGCCCAGGTTTGTTCCTCTGTGACCATTGCTTGCTTTCTGTTTTGTGCCAAATTACACAGAGCTGTTTACCAGCTTTTAATTCGGGTTAAAAAAAAAAGGTGGGAGAGAGGTAGGAGAGGGTCCAGATTCACCTGGATGGATCCTCCATCCCTCTCCCTGCCCCAGCTCCATCCGGGCAGGAGGAGCAACCAGCCCATCCCCTTCTGCAACATCAGCAGCGACTTTTCTTCTCCTTTAGCCCCTATCTTAACCACTTCATGGGAGCGTTCACAGCTGCAGGTGGCTCTCTTATCAGTCATCTTTGTGCAATTGCTTAAGCCACAGGAAATTTCTCATTACCGTCTCAGGATCTCCTATTTGTTTAACCTTCGCTTGCCCCTTGCCTGCAGGCATGTACTGTACAAGCAAACTTTGTTTTATCTACACTCCGGATCAGTAATTTTTGAACATTTACTGGAGGGGGAGTGGGAGGGGAAGCCTGGACACAGAATCTATTTAGGATTATGGGGAAATTGGAGAAAAATGGTGGCAGCATCAGCATTTTCAAAACACCAGCGATGTTGATGTTGAACCTAGTTATCTAAATGACTCCTCTCTGTTTTTTCCTGTTTGTAACACGAGAACCTGTCAGGTGGAAAGAAAAGGCTGTGTGAAAGCAGGGACACGGGGAGGAGAGAAAGGTAGGGGGGCACTGTGTATGTGCCCGAGCTGCGGGTTAACTTATTTATCATTTTCTGCACTTTTTTGTTTTACCTCTATGAGCAGCAGAATTATTTTTGCAAGCTTGCTAAGGAATAGATCTCATCTTATTCCTCTCTGTCCATCCCTCCTCTCTGTCCATCCCTCCTCTCTGTCCTTGACTCACCCGTGAGCTGATTTTTGGATCCAGGTTTATCTCGGGGAGAATGAGCAATCTCCTTTCCTTTTCTGGGAGATTTTTATGAAAAGAGGTGTCTGAACAGAGATTTTGTCAGCATTGTCTAATTTGAGATGCTTCCTCTATCTTCTTTCTTGAGTGTAGGCGACCTCTGAAGTGTGTGGTAAAGGTTTATAGATATTGGCTTTTTAGTGGTCTATACTGAACACAGAAGCCTAAATACTGATGACTTCTAAATTACTACCTCTTACCAATGCAAACTAAACGGCATTTAGAAAACGAAACAAACCAAAATTCTAAAAACTTAACCTCAATATTAAAATTTGATGGTGAATTCAAAGGTTATGTTGGACTTGGACAAACCCAGCTTAATTTGTGCCCATTTGTCAAGTTAAAACATGAATTATGCAAGCATCCCAAGAGAAAATGCCTTTGCAAGGTTTGCAAGGAAGTTGCATACGGTGGATCCTTTAAGCCCATGGGGATCTTAAGGATGGTCCATGATTTTGAAACTGCCTCCATTGATTTAAGTGGGGTTGTACATGTCTACATATCTATACATGTCTACCTATCTGTACCTGTCTTTGCACGGGGGAGATTCTGGTCGTGCAAATCTGTGTGTAGGGCAAGTTCCTAAGTGGGGATTCAGCCAGGACTTAGGCTAATGTCAATGGCATGACCAAATTTATCATTGCGTTCTGTAAAAATGGCATTTATCAGTTAGTGCAGGTAGCTCAGGGCTTCCATCCTTCCCCTGGGCACAAGAATTTACACATTGTAGTTCTGGATATGGTTTTCACTGCACTTGGGCCTATGAACAAGACCTAGCACTGTGATCCTCACAGTGGAGCACCAGCAGCTGCCCATCTGCTTGGGTGTTTTTCCACTCCGTTGTGATGGTCATGCCTCTTCAGTGTTCCAGGCAGTTTCATAAGAGATTTTTATTCATTTAAAAAGATAAACAAACAGATGAAGAATTGTTAATGCCACAGTGAAAAACAGGGAGCTCTCCAGAGACCGGGACACAAGCCAGAGAGCCAAAGAAAGCACTGGCAGCTCCTCGGAGCGGGCGGCGAGTGGAGCTGCTGGGTGGTGTCCTGGAAACTTTCACTTGCTGGGAATTTCTCACATCCCGCTACAAACACCCACAGTTACTGCCAGGCTTCCAACCAACCCTTCTCCATCATCATCTTCTTCAAGAGCCAGTGAGGGACTGAGCATCGATGCTTCCTGGTTGCTTCTGGGGATCATTTGGAGCGGTGCTTAAAGGGGTTCCTGGACTCGGAGGAACCAGGTTGGTTCCTGTAGCAATGTCAGAGATCCAGAGGTCAACAAAACCTCTCCGTATTATTTTGGTTTGGGGAGAATGGGCTGCTTTCATGGTGTCTGCTTGCTTTCTGCAGATCTCTGTCCAATCCTCCTCCTTCTGAAGGTTTCTTTTTCTTCCCCAAGGACCACACAAGCACCTGCCTGCTCTGTGCCAGGGGCCACCACTGTGTGCTGTGAACCCCACTGCATTTTCTACAGGTTTTTACACTTTCTGAGCTGTGTTACCCACAGTGAACTGAGCAAGAAACCTATGAGCCCCATGGACTAATTAGCAAACAGGAAAGAAAGGCAAGCAAATACAAACAGTCCTGTAAGAGGCATGTGTGTTATATAGCCTGTTTTCTGTAGATCAGGAAAAAGAGACAAATCTTTGCATAGAGCAGATGGCTGAAGTCCCAATTTACTTAAAAAAATATATTGGTGGTATCTCTTACTTTGTAAGTGAACTGAGCACAGTAAACAAGCTGCAATTAGGAAGCACAGAGCAGACAGCATTTACAGTAAATGTGTCAGTAAAAGGTCAGGAGGTTCAAAAGCCATGTGATGTTTCTGTAGGGCTGGACTTGAGGTAGCAAAAATTTCCAGGGCTCTCCTGGACATCTGCAGTGTCTGGCTTGAAACTCCTCTGCCTCACAGCTACCAGCTTTCTAGAGGGACTAGATCCCAAGGTTAGAGCTCACTTCCCCAGCTAATGTGGCCTGGGATAGAAAGAGTGACTGTATGGTTTTATAGTGCAGTTTTAGAAAGCATCTTCCAACTTTCTATTTCTTTTAATAATAATTTTCTTCTCCTGACTGCAAAAGTCAGGATCATGACTTCATAACTCATGACTTCAAAAGACATTGTCCAGTAGAATGGAGGTACCTATTAGTGCAGGAAATCTGAGCTGTGCTGCTGTGGGGTTCCAGGAATGAATTAAAGCATGGGTGGCTGGGGGTCACATAAGAAGTGAACCCAAAGGGCAAGGCTGATGCCCCTGTGCACGTTCTCTGTCCTCGCTGTGTCTCCTCTTGGCTTTCCCCAGAGCTGTTCTCTTCCTTGCAACAACTATCAATGCTTTCCTCTTCAGAGCTCCCTTTTCCTTACTCTAGGTGCTACCAGCAGTGCAATAGCTAGTTCTTCACGCCAAAAGGTCACCCTTGTCCTTGAGGATTCTCACTCCGTAAGGCTGTTAACGGGCACGCAGATTCCACGTTGGACACGGGCAAATGTCATGACATGAGCCTACAAAGAGATGGAGAAAACAGCTTGTTGGAAGCACCTGTGAGCAGCCCAGTTTCACTTGTGATTGGGCAGACAGGAAATCTCAAATAGTAGGTGCAGTCTCTGTCTTGGGCGTTTCCTTCTCAGTGACCAAAGTATTGGTAAGTCTGAGAATATTTCTCTTCCTGTGATGCCTCAAGGAGCCTCTCCATGTACCTGAGGGATGGAAATAAATTCCACCTAATGGATTTGTGGACTAGGAATCTCTTGAGTCTCTAAAGAAGGGCAATAAGCCCTGAGTTAAATCTTTCATGCTCCTACCTTAGTTTTCAGATGACCGAGTGCACCATGTCCCTAGGCAGTCCATTTTGATGGCCAATTGCCACCCTGTCAGAAATTGCCCTTAAATTCTGCTGACTTCTGTGTTCAGTAACTGGATCTTCTGTCACTTCCCAAGTGGTCAGGGTGCTTCAGGCTTTGCAGGGCTTGTATGTGGCACGTGAAAATAGAAAGATGGACCTGAACTGGTCTGCAGGGATGACTGTGCTGAAGCTTTTGCATGGATGTTTCTCTAAATATTGGTGTGAGTGCTCAGCTGATAGAGAACTAAGTAAAAGCTCTAAGTTTGGACTTGTAGATCACCACTTTGAAAACCTTGGTTAGACTCATTGATGTCTCTGTATCCAAAGGCTTGGGGCTGTTGCTGCCTGTTTTAGTATTAGCCACTCTCTAAAACCAGTAAGAGGAGAGTTGGGGTTCCAAGAAGCACAGCAATAGACAACCAGAAGATTAGACTGTGAATCTGCCGTGGTTTGGAGACAGAGAGTTAACTTTGTTGTTACAGTTTAATATTAAAGTCCTTTGTTAACTTGGCATTTGGGTTATGAACCTTCGGATGGGTCACTTGTCTGAAGTGGAACATGTTTCAAAAAAAGGGAAAAAATGCAGAAAGGAAATTTCCCTTTGATTCTTGTAATAGATGAGCCACTTGATAAGATAGGATGCTTCGATTTCAGCTTTGTGTGGTATCGGATATTTTACCAGGCCACCCTGGCCTGAGTCGAGATGTGTTGCTGCTGTATGGGAGCTAGAGGCTGCAGAATATAGTCTCAGTTAAAATCACGACTGCTATGCTAGCTTCTTAACTGCTTGACACTGTTTAATAGTAATATCCCCCTAGAGTTTTATATTTTCTTTGCAAAGGAGGTCATATCAGCTAATTCAGGCAAAATTATCTGTTTATTATACAATCCCTAATGCTTTAGTGTTGCTAATGCAGATAGGAATGGTCTCGATGGGGAGACAAATACATAGGAGTGTGTTCACGTCTATACGAGCGATTTTCTCCCTGGATGCATGATAAGATTCCAAGGACAAGGTGCTAAATCCATCGCTCCATGCCACAGTTGGATAGTCCCATGGACAGCTGGACAGCTGGTGTCTCCGTGCTCTCAGGTGGGGACATCGTCACAGCGCACGGCTCGAGTGCCAATTAGCAGCCCTGTTAGCCAAGGGCATCTCGAATGGTCCCCCAAGTGTCCCCCAGATGCCACCTCTGGCAAGCGAGCGTGGGGCAGACCCCAATTGTGCCAGGCCAACGCGGGCTCTCTCGGTGGGTCTTCCTGGCTTCTTTCTTCTCCGCTTGCCGAGGCGTTGAGCTCCTCTGTGCAGAAACGAGCAGCAGAAGTTTTAATGAGCAAAACAAGACTCTGCTCTCGGGAGTTATTTGGCAGCTTTCGACCTTTAAAGAGCATTTTTTTTTTCTTTTTTCTTTTTTTTCGCAAGCCTGTGAAAAATGGTTTGCGGCCAGCTTGTTCTGGGGTATTAGAAATGTGTTGTTTATTCAAGTCTCAGTGCTGTGTGAAGCTCGTGCTTCTGCAGCATGTCCCCCCGCGTCCCCCAAGGACCTGCCTGTTATTTTGGAGAGAGGGAAAAATCCCAACAGGCTCGTGCCAGCAAAGCGTCCACGTGCCAGCAAAGCGTCCACATGATGTGCTGTGTGCTGTGCTACGCATCAGCTAGGCATGATGGCAATTTCTCTTTTTTTTTTGCAGCTGAAACCATCTAAAATGCTTACCTAAAATCAGTTACACTGTCAATATATTTATATATATTTTTCTTTGGTGGGGTAGTTTGGTAAAGTTTTCCAATTCCCCAGCCTGCTCCTCAGGGATAATCCCAGGGCTCACTGCTTCCAGCTAAGTTTTGAGCTGCTTTTTTTCCCCTTTTCCTCTCAATTATTCATTTTTGATATCTACAGACTGCTTTTTCAGGCGAGTTTCAAGCACTGAACATACAATTCTTTTTAATTCTTTTTTAACCTATTTTGCCGAGTTCTCTGGTATTGCAGATTGGGTCACCAGAAGGCTGCTGAATTTCCAATAAAATACAGATATACATTTAAAATAGAATTCCCTGGGTGCGTATATATCCGAATGCTTTGCAGGCAGATGAGAGCAATATAGAAAGGAAGCAACTGCAGACGTGAGTCAATTAAAAGCAGCTTCTGATGGAATTGCAGGAATACGTGGGAGCTGAGAGACAACCACTGCGGACACCTGGCACTGAGGTGGATGTTCCGCATCCCTGCCGACACGCGCCCGGATCGGGAAGGCGGGACAGGGCAGGGAAAAACCCGGCTGCAATGTTTCCTGCTTTGGGAAACGTTCCCAAGGGCAAAGCCTGCAGAACAAGGTGATACCTGAGGTCAAATTCCTTTGTTGGGGCCAGCTTAATGTTTCAGCCATAAGGATGCTTTTTGTTGGAAAGATGATTAGAAAAAGTTGGCTGGAAAAGCAGGAGAGCAACTATCTTTTGGTTTTCTAGGAAAAGGAAGGAGTGGGAGGAAAGGAATAGAGATTTTGGAGGAAAAAAACAGATTGTCTCAGGGGACAAAGAACTTGGGAGATCTGGGAGTGTCTGAGAGGCTGCTGGTCCCCTGCAGCTACCTCGTGTGGTGAGGAAGGAGGCCAGAAGCAGGGCAGGAGATCGGTCCCACGAGCTCCTGAGGGCTCTGACAATCCAAGGCAGTCGTACAAGGAGGGCAAGCAGGGACATACTGCTCAGGATGGGCTATAGGGAACACCCCAGAGGAGTGGGAATGACATTAAGAGCTGAGGTCCAAAAATGAGTCACAGCTGGCTGGGAGCAAAGGAAACAGCAGGAAGAGGTAAATCCAGTTGAAGGGGGAGGAGGGACAAAGCTTAGGACTTCAGGAGGAAAGGAGAACAACCGTGGAACATTTGGAAGAAAGTTTTTGTCTTTGCTATTATTTTTACATTTAATTGTGATAAGGTGCATGAAAAAGGGAGGCTCAAGTAGGAAAGAAAATGCAGGATGTTTTGGTGAGAGAGATACGTTCAGGTCAGGAAAGCCTTGGAGCTCACAAAGACCCAACTGATGCCATCTCTAACCCTTTAGGGACCTTCTTGGGCCACCTTGGGGGGCTGCAGAGGGATCCCCTCCTGGCAGGTCCCTGTTGGAGGAGACCAGCCAGGCTCCTGTTGATTCGTGTAGCAATTCCAGAATGATAATCAATTCATAAGGATAATACAGTGGCAGGAACCTGCCAGCAAGTTTTGCCAAACCAATCTCATTTCCTCCTTAGCAGCATCCTGTTAGATAAGGGGAAATTGGTGAATGTGGAACATCATAAATTTATTAAGAGCGCTGCCTCTGGCACTAGATGATCTCATTAGATGTTGGAGAGTGGTAGTTCAAAGGAAACTGTGACCTGGCAGGTGCAAAACTGGTTGAAAAATTAGATGAAAAGAATAACTATCAGTATCTCACTGTAAAAGGGAAATTTTAATAGATAAAGTAAAATACATGTGTGAAGAAGAGGAAATCTACACTCAGTGGTGAGAGATTTTGGTGAAGGAGAGAAGAACAAGAACTCCAGTAAATATAATGCCCGAGGAGAGGTTGAAAGCAGTGGGATTGTTTAGTCTAGACAGGAGAGAACTAAGAAGGAGGAGGGAGGATGGTCAGTGTGAGAGTGTTAAAAATTTGCCACGAATGAGAGGATAAATTGTTCTCCATGAGAACAACTTTTAAATCTTTGAGACTTTAAAGAAGTTGCTCCACATCACCCCTTTTTTGTGTTTCCATCTTACCTGTTTTTTCTAGTGATGTCACTGCTGCCCGCTTTATTTCCACTCTTTTATTTTCTGCATACATTGAATTGGAATAAACGCAAGGAGAACTTCAAGGGGAACTTCTTACCTGTTTGTCCAGCAAGGTGAAGGTGACCAGTTGCAGACTGTGCTGCTTTTGGCAAGGAGGGATGGATGGTGCTGGCTGAGGGAATGTTGAGACCAGGTTTTCCAAAGGCACCTATGGGAGGCACGATCCCATATGGCAGCAAAGAAAGCAGATTATCATCACCACAGCCATGACCTGGATGTGCTGCTCCCTGGTCCAGCCCATCCCTTCAGTGATGCCCCTCACCTGGATGGGAAGAAGGCAGGAGGCTCCGTTATCACCGCTCATGCCGGGAGCAGAAGATGATGCCGGGGCAGGAGCTGCAGGGATGACTCCAGGCAAGGGTGAAGATGGTCAAGGACCTGCACAAATCCTTTACCATATTGTACCCTTACCATAGGGCTTATCTAGGCAGACTTGTACTAGCAAGTGGCTCCACTGGATGAGTTGACAGGAGTGTCATTCACCCAGAAGAGCCTTCAGCTTCTCAATCACCCAGCACATGGTGTGAGTATCTTACTGTATAGGAAGGGAAACCTGCTGTCCTCTGACTGCTCGTGGAGGACAGTGAGAGCCAGGGCTCCCAGAAGAACTGGTTATCTTGCATCCTCCTCCTGAGTGATGCATCCAACCACATCAGCATTTGTCTTGGCGTGGAAGAAGTTCCCTGTGCCCAGAAGCCAGGGGGACAAGACAGCAGGTAGGCAGGAACACGAAGAACAACACTTTGGGAGACCGTCCTGACCTGAATCCATGCAGAAACCCACCGGTTCCTGGACCGCTCTGTGTTTTTTGTCTAGCGTGACCCCAAAAGTGTTGGTAACAAATCCCACTATGAGCTCTTCCTTGAGATTTGTGCCATAGCAAGGCCCGATGCACTGCAAAACAGACTTGTGCTCTTTGCTTTCTCATCCCTATGAGACCAGGCAGGTGTCTGCACCTCTGTTGCTTTGAACAAGGTTTTATTTAATGTCATTCAGGAGAGTCTATGGGGAGGGGGAGGGATAGGAAACCAGCAGTCCCTCTCGGGCTTACTTTTCTTATTAATTTTTTCCTTTTCTGCTGTCTACTCAGTTGGTTTATTGGTCAATGTGGTGTGAATTTACACCACCCCTCGATCCCTCTTCCCTCTTTCCAGAAATTCAGTGATTGTTTTGTTAATAACTTTATTTACAAGGGGAAAAGAAACGCACCTTACCTTAGAATTAACTACTGTGACAATGTTTATGTGAACATATATAATCTACTTTAAGTCAGAGAGGTAGGAAATTGATCTGTTTTTCCTCATGCACGGTTATAAATCTAATTTCATGACACACAGCTGGTTTCTGAAACCCAAATTGGCTTAAACTTATTTTACAGTGTAAAGCTTCATTTTGCCTTGAATAACTACTGACTGTGATGGATGTTACCTTTAGGCTGCGTGGCGCTCATTAACGTGATTTACCACGGGTGCAAGGTCACATGGAGATTTATGAGTGCTAATTTGTACCGTGCAGAGCGCTCGAGTGCCAGGTCTGCTCGCTGGGCACGTTAATCAGTGCATGGTAAGTGACTTGCAGAACCTGGCAGCCTGCAAGGGTGACAGCCACGCTCTCCAGAGCTCCTGCTAGCCTTAACTCTTGACTATATTCCTAATTGTACCCTATATAAATGCTGAGGCTTTATACCTCCCCCTTCTCATTTCTGACGAATTTCTTTTGATAAATGGGGCTTGCATGGGTGGTTCTGCAACCCCTCTGCTGCAGAGCGCTGCAGCAAGCACTAGATACCCACAGTTTTGGGGGGAATACAGCAGGATGTATTTGCATGTTGGAAGTCACCTTGAGACTTGATTAAAAACCACCAGAAACTGCTCAGGAGATTGGAGCTTGACTGTAACTGCGTGCTGAGGGGGCCTAGTGCAAAGTGCTGTATAAAAACCCTGTTTATGGGAAAATTAAACATTTTATGGTACTTCTCTGGGTCAAAAAAAAAAAAAAAAAGTAGTATTTGCCATAAGGTCGATACATTTGTTAATCAAAATACTTCCAGTAGTAATAGATAAAACCCAGAGGTATCATTAACTCAGGGTTATATACAGCTATATTTTAGAGAAAACTCACATGTTTATCTTTTTATATTAGATTCTGGGTTGTTAATGTGATTTCTTTTTTCTTTATGGTATCTTCCCTCTGCTCAGATTTTTTCAAAACATCCACCACTCCTTAATGTAAAATTTCAGAGGATGCTGAGGCTGTGAGATGAAGTCAGAGCACTTGGATTTGGCTGAGGTTTGAGGTACACCCCTTTGTCAGGGTATAATATTATCTAATAACCAGATTTATCTATAAATATCTTCTCTCTTCCCTAAAGGAGCCTTCAGATTTAAGCTGTGCTCCTGGGACTGGGCACACTGGAAAGCAGGCAAAGACTTTGATTCTATTGTCAGAAGCAGGAAATGGGTATTTTCACTAGCAAGTTTGAATATTCTCTCATTTTTAGCTTTAAAAAAGTATATTTTCAGTTACAAGACTCCCCTGTTCAGCCAAGGAAACCTGGTACTTGATGGAGAGATGTTGGCATTCAAGGTAAATAAGGAAAACCTTTGCAGATCTGTCCAAACTTGGACAGATTCCCATGAATTTACTGTAGGAAAATCAGCAGCTGATGAGGATCCAGTTACAGCACCCAGCTCCTCAGCTGAGCTGAGCCTTAGGCTACAGATCAGCAAAAGAACCCAACCTGTGAAGGAAGAAATTTTGAAAATGAGTGAATAAGGTGTGAAATGTGCTGTGAAATTAGAAAAAGGGCTCTTCCTTCTCAGTGTTTATCTCTAACCCAGAAGAATCCTTTTCACAGAGGTCTTTGAAGGTTCATAAATGCTGTAGGGCCTTGCAGGTGCACGGGGGGCACCAGTGCCAAGTGGCTCCCAAGGCAGGTGAGCGGCAGGGTCTCATGGCCAAGTGGCATCTCCTCCACAGAGCGACTCCTGCTCCGTGTCCTCCCTCTGCATCGTGACACTTGCGTCCTCAGGGAAGGATGTGTAGACGTAGGAAACCCTTTGAAAGATCTTCCAGTGACTGATTGCAATTTCTATCCTATCTGCTCAATCCATTTCCTAGCAGCAAGTATGGGGATAATCCCACAGGAGAGCGTATAAAATGCAGCTGCGCATTAGATTTTGGGGGTGGACGTGTACGACTAAGGTTCCATGGCTTTCTCATTTCCCTTTTCTGCACAATAATGTTGTCTGGGGCTTCTTGGACTTATGGGATCAAGCAAGACTTTTCCCAAGTTTGGCTTGGAAACAGCATGTTCCCTTTTCCCACTGAGGGCTTGTGCCCATTGCAGGAGTCCCAGTCCCAGGGCTGCTCTTCTGGCAGCATTTTCCCTTTTTTGCTTTGAAACACAGCAATATTTGGCACTTGGAGGGCAGAATACTGTCCTGGTGGGACTGCTGTGAGGACCCTGGAGAAAAGTTTGAGGAAAAGGAAGACGGAGAATAGAGTGTTGGGGCAGCTGCTTAATGAGCAAAGCAGCAGCCCAGGCAGACCCCTGGCTGTGGTGGCAATCAAACGACCTCCAGACATTGCTGTCTTAATTTTGTTGGTCTAGAAAACATACCTGAGGGATATGAAATCGAATGTATCCAGTAATACTCATCTCCGGTGGATTAATAACATCTAGTTGCTTGAATTAAGAGGAGGGAAGTGGACTATAACTTATTGAAGTTGCAATTGGGCTGCTTGTGCATTAAAGGTCAACGCAATTCCGGTTTATGCTCTGGATTTGCAAATGGGTGGTGGTTTTGCAGTAGATGCATCAGATGCTTTGGGGCAACTCTCGGCTCCTTGGAGTCTTGCTGTGCCCGCAGGTTCATCCCATTTAATGCTTTTGGTCCTGATGGGCAGGGTGGGAATACAGACCTACACATCTGTGTGTTGCTTGAGGAGAGCTGGGACGTGCCCAGAATGTCCTTGGGTGCCTGGTCCTCTGCAGGCAGGGTCGAGGGACCTGTCGAGGAGACTTGGAGGCCCTGCAACCCCTCGACATGAAACCAGCCACCTCTGCCCACGCAGGATCACGCAGCAAAGGGTGAGCGAGCAGAAGAAAAGGGTCCAGCAGAAACCTTCAACCAGTAAGTCAGCAGGGTGGTTATGGAAGGATTCAGGATGGTCCTTACAGCCTGTGCCCCATCCAACCTTGGAGATGTGGCACAAACAGGAGGCAGGTGTGTGGAAGATGTCAGGAAGCTCCTAAGAAACATTTTGCAGATATGAGAACCTGTGTGGGCTGCCTCGGCTCCCATCTCTGCCCAGACACATGATCATCCCTATGTCTTTTTTTTTCCTGGGTCAAGAACTTTTACACCTATTATAAGCATGAAGATTTTTATAAAGCAGAAAATCATTTTCCTTGGCATTATTATTACAAATGTCAGGCCAGGGTGTCTCTACAGTTGCGGGTCACACAGTAGGAGCATCCTGACCACGTTAATTAGCTGATACATGCTAATGTTAACATGTTAATTAGCTGATACCTGTCCACCTGGACAGCTTGCTGATCCACACTGCTGGAAATTGCTAATATTCTTTGTGGGGCTTCCACGTGGGTTGTTTTTGACCTTTCCTTCACAGGGTTTTTGTGACAATTATGAAGGGATGGTGGAGATCCTGGTTCCTGGGAGCATCCTACATGCCAGCCGTGGAGTGTAACTTGCCTTTCCTCTTTCCACACTCTGCAGGTTGCACCCGTAGGGCTCCAGTGAGGCGTTTGTTCTCCGCTGGATGTTGCAAGCACTCATAATAAGACCAAGGGAGAAGTTCCAGCTTGTGGCAGACGCAGAGCTGCTAACTCGTCCCCGTGCTAATCCAGATGTGAGTGCATGCTTTTGTCACCGTAACTTGCTGGTTTGAGCAAGTAACTCCTTGTTCCCATTTGCTAGATAGAGGTTGCATGTCAAAAACTGGTGGGTAACATGGATTTTCTCTATGCTGTTGGGAGCAGAGAAAGTTAATTGGCTTTGCTGGTTAATGCATGTTCCTCACATCTCTTTTTAACAGTTGGCTGGCAATTAAGCTTGCTTTATTCCTAAACTGAGCTTTCAATCCTGGTAAGTGCTCTGCTGTTGCATCTGTAAGCTCAAGTACGTTCTTTAATAGCATTCCAGGTTGTTCCCTCACTCCTACGTCCTCAGCACTGAGCAAAACCCAAATGATTTTGGTCTGTTGTGATATTGATGCTAGCTGGTTTTGCGAGCTTTATGATGTGACCATTATAAAGAGTGTGAATAAGATTTTCTGCCTCTTTATGTTGTCCTCTGTTCTAAAATTACATGATGGCAATACTTGATGAAGGATAAATGTCTTTTTATGGAGGGTTTTTCGAGGTGATTCCTGGGAATATTTAATCAAGCCTGGGCTAACAAAGCCCCCGTCGGGATGTCTAAGCTGCCCGGTGAAGGGGGTCTGTGAATGTTCAAGCACAAAAGGGCAGTGGGGAGCCCTAGGGCCTGTCCCTGTGAAGTGCTGCAAGGCTCCTGGCTGGAGTGTTTTGCTTATTAATGTTCTAGCTGACGAAACTGAATTTTCCAGGCGAATCCAGAGCAGCGATAGCCCGCGGGAGTGACCAGCAGTGGGTCTGTGTGAGATGAGACTGGAGCTGGGGATTTCCCAAGGACAGCACAGATGGGCAGCAGCAGGTACTGCAGAAACACAATCTGGAGCGATTTTCCTTGCAGTTCTGCTCTTCATAAAGAGCAGTAAATACCACAGCCCTGCTCGTCAGCCGCCCTAAGTCAGGAAAGCTCTTCCAAGCTGCACGGAGCTCTGCCAGCTCAGCCACAGGAAAACCTGGCACACCTTCCAGATCCTATTTACGTCTAGCTTACTCAAGCAGGACTCCTATGGATCCTTGTAAACCGGTGACTTGTGTTATAAGGATCCTGGAAAAGAAGACTGTAAATCTTGTTGGAATGACCTAGCGCTCCGTAAGATCCGCTGTGGAATCTGCAGGCGACATCTGCATCCACTGGAGCCCCTCGGAAGCCGTGTGTATATTCATGAGCAAGGGTTGGCACGCTGGAGGGATAAAGAACTCGAGGCTGTTTGGAGACATCTGTTTCTGTGAGGGGACAACGCAGATGGGAGACACTGCGGGTGATGGGTTCGTGTGTAAATGTAAATAGACGAGGGGAAAGCTGAGTTTACAGAAGACCGACGGTTAGAGAAGCAGATCGGGGAGAGCACTTCATCGTAAATCACTCGTGAGGTCAGGGCGGGTGCTTCTTTTCTTCTCTTCTAGTCTTATTTCTGTTCGTCCCTTTTGGGAGCTCTCATTCCATGATGAGTCCAGGAAAGATGAGAGAACAGATTCAATAAGCCAACGTTTTCCTAGTAATTTTGTAAACTGGAAGAATGTTTCTATTTAAATGTGATTAAGGTAGATAAACTGAATAAAAGAGGACGGATTTTGTTCTAAAGGGTTTCATCTCCCAGTGACAGGTACCACACCGGCACTACGTTCCACTGGCCTAGCCAAGTTCGCAGTAGATATTCTCATTTAAGAATTTAGAGAAGGCAGTGGGTCTCACAACACTAATTTCCCCCTACTTTCTCTTAAATAGAACTGAGCAGTCATTCTGGATGATGAACAGACCATCGGCTTTTCATCCATGGAAGACCTGGCCCGTGGGAAATGTCAACAGAGCCCAAACGGAGGCCTCGGGACAGACGTGGCTGGTGGGAAAGCTTGGTCTGGCATAGACGGTGCTCCCAGAAAAGCCTGAGGGAAAATAAGTTCCTGGCTGTCATCAGCACTGCCTATTGTCTGAAGCGGCTATAAGCAGACAAGGAAGCCAAAGGTACCTTTTTATTTCGTTATCTTAGGTGGTTTCCGAACTTGAAAGCATTGAGTCATAGATTTGTAGAGACACAACCAGCCTCCTTTCCCTTTAGGAGGTGATCTGGGGATAAATGGCTGCAGATGCCCATAGGGTGGTTGTGAGGACCACCCTGGGTTCTCACAGGGTTCTAGAATACCCACTTTCCCAGAGCAGGTAGTTGCTTGTAAAAGAGCACTCACTCTGGGTTGCTGTGTTTTAGTGTTTTAGTGGGTTTTTTTTTCTGTTATCAGGGAAAACTGAGCTTCAGGGTATGGGTGTGAGAACGTGGTCTGCTAAGGATGGGGTAGCCCTTGGCCTGAGGTGCAATTTCTGTGGCTCAGTGAGAGCTTCCCTGAAGCTGCTGATCAGGGGACAATGACAGAGTGGCCAGTTTAACTTGGTCTCTCCTAAGAGTGAAAACACTTTTTATTGGGAGAAGAAATATTGATCCTTATCAATGAAGAGAAAATTGCTGATCCTACCATTGAGAAATGTTGCAAGGGCAACTTAATATTTTATTTCCAGGGATGTTTTTCTATCCCTCCTAAGTCCAAAGACCTGAGTCTTTGTATCAGGCTTAAAAGTTTACCATTGAAATAAAAATAATGAATAAAAGAAACAACCTGGAAACATTGCCTGTATTTGTAATCATTGTTTTTATATGATATTTGACTTACAGCATATGATTTTTTAAAATTCCCATTCATTCCAAGCTTTGAAATTGAAATAAGAGTAAGGAAAAGAAGTTATCAATGTGGTTATATTTCAGTTGTAATTCTCACGTACGACTTGAGTTCTTTGCTCCTAGCAGGTCTTCTCTTTTACTCCACAAAACACGTTTTATACCTTTGAACAGAGTGGCTTTGATTTGAAGGACAAGAGAAGAGATGGTGAAGGACAAAGTGAGGGAGAGGACAGTCGCCAGCCCGAGGTCAGAAGTAGTGATGGTGCTACTTTACTGATTAGAAACTTTTGCCTCTTAGCTTTTCGTGTTGCTTACCTGCTGTAAATTTAGTAAATTAACATATAATGAGGCTTGGCACACTCATTTGTCTGATAACAAAAGATAAAATTCCTCCTTCTGTGTCAAAGTCAGATCTTTCCTACTGTCTCTTGCCAACAAAGCTCCTAGCTGCTCGGGCTTGTTGGGGCCAGCTCTTTTTTATTAATGTTATTGCAATTACTAATCCCCTTTGAATTATATTTTTGAGTATCCCACAGTGGATGGGTGTGAATAGAAGCTATGAATTAGAAGAATTTTCACACTAAGTTGATGCTAAGCTGTACCAGATCTCCAAAGTTGTAGAAAATGCACCAATTTGTGCACCCCATGTTTGTACACCCCCTCTGCATGGTGAGGTGAGGGTGACCTTGCTCATCCTCTCTGCATTCAGTGAAACTGGGAGGCTTCTGCTCTTGCATGTAGTCAGGGCAAACCTGAGCTAGCACAGATGGAAACAAATTTAAAATAATCCAGTTTGGGAGCAAAACATGCAAAAATTCACAAAATTAGGAAACCTTTCTCGAGATACTGGGGAGCAGCAAGCATGTTGTATGTCCCTGGGCAGAGAGGGCTATGGACACGCTAACAAAAGCTGTTGCACACTTCTTGCATCATCACATTAATCTTGGCAGTTGGTTTCTTGCCTTATACTAAATGCAGTTTCATGCATAGTGCCAGAGCCTTATGTGCTGGAAGAAATAAAACTTCCGTAAGAAACTGCTTTTGTTCTCAAAATACTAATTAATTCCAACCACAATTCCATCCTCCTTTGTAAAAGATGTAGCCTGAACTTTATATTTGCCATTCCACCGGTGAGGTGATCTCTTCTCCCCTCTGAAGATTTATGTCCCATCACAGTGTCCACATATTCACTTCTTGCCTGAGCACAGATTCAGAAGAGATTCTCTATGAATGACCCATCTACCATCTCTTCTAAAAGACTGTAACCTCTTGTCCAAGTGCGTGTGAAAACAGAAAGAAATCTTGAAACAGAAAAATAGATTTTTGTTATTTAAGCTTGATACTAGTTCACATAAGCCTTTTTCTCCCTTTACCCAACCATTTTCAGCTGTGAAGTTTATTCTTTTCCCTTTCCTACTGTGGGATTGTGCTGTATTATCTGTCCCTTTCCCTCTTCTCCAAGGACACGGTTTTGCTGACTTGAGCATCTTGTTGCTTTTGCAACACTTTAGTGACCTCCAAAGCAATGTGACTTCTTATGGGAGGAAGGGAACCAGGTGAAAATGCTACGATCATCTGTGCTCTGCAGAATGTCTCATGCTCCTGAATCCTCTAAACGTTTCTACAAGGGGCTGTAGGTAACCCTCATTGTGGCAGGTGTTCATATACCTTAATGAGTTGGGTTTATCCCGGTCCGTCCCAAGTTTTTGTGCTCATTCCGGGAGGAAACTCACTGCCTCTGGATGGATCCAGGTGAGTCCTGAACCTTCTGTAGTGCCCTCTGCACTGACCATGTCTAAGGGACACATGAAGCTTTGGCTTTGCAAATGTTGCCTCATCCTTCTCCTATTTATTTTTCTCAAATTCAGACACATCGGGGATGTTAACAGTACAAAGTAGAAAATTCAGAAAGCTGTTTCAGCAAAAGAGTGTCCTTTGCAGTTATTAACCTGGATAAAGCATTTGTCAGTGAGAATGAATTTCAAAATATTTCAGCTTGACTTTTGTTTGTGCTGATTTGATTCCCCTCCTTCTGCTGATGTGTTGGATGCATCAGTTGGCACTGACTGCGATTATAGCACATTATGCCCGTTTAGACTGGAGTTCTTGTGATAAGTTTGAATGTCACCAGCCCGAGTTCAACACATCCAAGAGCCGGTTGTCATCAGAAGTCCCTCTGGTGCCACTCTGTGGAGCTAAGCAGTGGTGCATGAACGCGGCCAACCTCCCAGCTACAAGTTAGTTTCTGGTTCGTTATGATTTCCAGATCTAAAATCTAGAAGATCTAGAAAACGATCTAGATGTAAAATCAAATGCTAGCAAAGTAGAGCCCTTTAACTTCATTCGTGTCCGTGAGTGTGACAACATTTCTGTGTACTATGGTTGACAAGTTCAACACTGTTGTGCAAAGATACTCCTTTGAGGAGTTGAGTGGGACCTCAAAGATGTCTCAAAGATGACTCTTGAGCTCCTCTAAGCGGGAGTGCCAGCAATGAAAAAACTCTTCTTTAAGGGAAGAATGAGCCGGTGGTTGTCTCTGTGTATGCAGGGAGGTGGTTTTGGCTCGTCCTGCCTGCTGTGTCTCCTGTGACGTGCAGTCATGTACAGGTGGAAGCCAGGTGGCTGTTGTGGAAACCTGTAGCCACCAGTCAAGGTCTGCACTGGGTTTGCAATGGCTCCACAGCTCCTGCTTGACGCTTTGCTCACGGTTACTGGTTTTTCTCCCCAAAATATTTTGCACTGGCTGCCTCGGCTCCCTCAAACGTGGGATCTGGGACTGTCACAAGCCTCCTCCTGACTAAAGGAGAGCGAGAGTCCGTGTCTTCATCAAGGTCTGAGGGGATGGAATAACCCAGAGAAGAGGCACACGCGTAGACATCCCACTCATTTGCTTCACCCTTGTGGTACGGAGGACAAGGTGCAGCCACCCTGACTAGAGTGAGCGAGGATTAGATGAGATAGGGCGAAACATCTGCGTGGTGAGGGTGGGCAGACACGAGAAATGGCCACTCGGGACTTTATGAGACCAAGACTAATGTGAGCGTTTGGGCAGCCCTGGAAGGGAGTGCTCCGGGTGCCCGTCAGCCAGAGCAATTTGTGCAGCTGCTAATGAGCAAAGACTGGTGGAGTGGGAAAATACAGAAGCATCCCACCATGCCGTTTTCCATAGAACTGAAGTTAAAAGAAGCAAAGAAAATCAAGCACTTTCTTATTTTTTGTGTAGATTGGGGGGTGGATGTGGAGGCTTTTGTTTCTGAAGGTGAAAAATTTCTTTGATGGTCTGGGTTGAACTCTTACTGCAGGCTCTTTTATGTGTTTGGCTGCCTTAAGTCTAATTACTCTTTTTTTTTTTTCCTCTATCTAATGTGTTTCAGCACTTAAGCCCTGCCTTTGGGAACTGATTGTCACAATTCCCCGGTTCAGTCTAAATTCGTTCTGGGTAAGTCCTGGAGAAACATTAATGATGGTCTAGACAGTGCTTGAGGACAGGTGTAATTTCAGCCATCTCTTTACTGACAGAAAATGGGAGTATTGGTAAAGATTTCCCATGCACAAGCTCTACAGAGCTACAGCCCCAGCACCCAAAACTATTGGGCTCGTTGAGTGATGCTATGAAGTTAATATGTGACATATCAAATGACTTGCTGCATTTTTTTTCTTTCCTTACCATGTAAAAGACCAAGAAGGGAGAGGTCTAATGGAAACCCTGCTGAGACCCGGTTTGTTCCTGACTTGGATAGATTATCCCTGGCAGGAGAGGACTCAGAAGACCCCGTCTCAGCGGTGAGTACCACGCAAGCCTGGATGGATTTTAATAACCCAGATGTGATTGCTTCCCTGGGATCGTTCCTGATGTTTTCCAGTTATAGGAGAAAAAGACACATTTTCGAGATTCTGCTAACTAAACAGAGGCAATTGAATTTTGAATTTTCCTTGAATTTTCCAACAAACAAATTTCTGTTAGAGGCTCTGTCAGGGCAACGCGACTAAAATGAGAGGTAAAAGAAGCAGGACTTGTTGTCCCGCACAGGAGCTGTGGTGAAGCCCGTGGTGCAGGAGCTAACAACACCCAGCTAAATCCTCACCACCCAGTGCCCACAACTGAATTGTGCCTGGTGCAGCAGAACAGGCTTCTACCGAGGATCTTCACCAGCGTCCGGAGCACCGTGCTGCAGCTCACAGGGCAGGTGGGGAATTAATAGGACAGAAACACTTCCCAGAAAGAGGGTAAATAAAAAGCACAAGGTGTTTGGATATCTAAATTTTCATTTTCTAAGGCGTGCTTTCAATATTCACAAGCTGGCAAAGATTTGTTGTCAGTGGTGCAATCTAATGTGTTTGAGCTGCTTTGATACTCATTTGGAACAGCTCAGTCTTGGTGCTTTTTCTCTGGACATTGTTTGACAAACTGCAATGAGACTTCGGGGTAAAAATGGGTCCTCTCTTAATGGTGACAATTTTCTTCAGGCTCAGGGAAAGTTTTGAGAATTGTTTGAATTGAAAATTAGACATTGTGATTTGCCACCTGCTTGCAAACAATACAAAGGACACAAGATTAGGATTAATTTACAAGTTTTTGAGCATCTCTGGGCATCTCCTATGAGGGCAATCATGTCAGAAACAAGAGCCTAAAAACACAAATGTGGAGCAAAGAGTACAGATAACCTCAGTTGCGGCAACTGCTCATGACAGGAGGTGGGAACATACTAGAAGTCTCACAGGATGTCACCTGTAGTTTTCAATCTTCTCAAAGCACAAACGTTTATCATTCAGTTCTTTTTAATGTTTAGCTTGCAGGGGAAGTTTGTTTCATCCAGGTTGCTTTTTGTGGTGATGTTGATTGTTTTGTTTTCTCTCTCACTCGCTCCAGGGATTTTGCTGCTTCTATATGTTTTCCTGAAGCTTTTACTGTGGGATACCCTCAGCTGTAAGTCCAGGACAAGTAAACAGTAGCGTTAGGACTGGTTTGAAACCTACACCCATCTCATGAAGTCTGATGATGTGCCCACTATGTGGAATGTTGTCTCCAAAGACAGGATGAGGGAGAAATGGGGGAGAGCCTGAGGAGCAGCATCTCCACATGTGAACCCCTTCACCTTCCTTTTCTTTCTTTTTTTTCTTTCAGTGAGAAGGAGAAAAGCTGGAGAATGAGAAAGAGGAAAGAAGGAGGAAATCCCTCTAATTACTTTGCTGTGCTGGCTGCAGGATGTGCTGGTGCCATCCAACTTCTGAAGCCTTTGAGTGGTTAAAAAAAGTCCACCGATTTCTGGAATAGGTGATGGGTAATCATTCCTAATTAAACTTAAATATGTTGGATTAATGTGTCTTTTTCGTATGAGCACCTGCTTTTTAGAACAGGATCACCTGAAGATTTTCGTATGAGCTGTCTGATAACAGCTGGAAAACATCATGAAGCTCCTCCTGGGCTCACAGATTCATTGCTTTAGAGCAAAACAATGCATCGAAAACCACACACGATTTTCCTTCTTTGCTCAATGTTACCTTGTGTTTTGACAGTAACACAGAGCATGAAAACCCTTATTGTTAGACCCCAAGATCCTGTGAGTAGTGTCCCCTAAAGCCTTCCAAAGATTTCTTCAATGTTCTGCTTTGCTGCGCTGTGTTCTTGATGGGTGATGGTGCTGATGACTTTTTTGGGCAATAACTGGGGGATCACAGTGCATGTAGGTCCATGCAATTGAGGCGACAGGTTTCTGTTGTTTGCTGTTTGTTGTTCTGTTGTTACCCTAGCCTGAATAGATGGCTTGGTGACACAGCCTCGTTATTTCTGCCCTGGGCAGATCAGCAAGATTGAAAGCGAATATTCCTTATCCATGGGATAAATTAATAGCTCATGGTCGTTTATGGATCAGCCCTGCTTTGAGTTTAAGGCTAAGCTCTCACACCATGGGGTTGGGTTCCCATTTGCACTAGCTAGTCTGGCTCACGTAGGCCTCCTCCTTAGCCCCTTCTTGCAGCCACAGGGTCTGGCTTTTGGAGGAGAGGTGCTGGACCCAGCTTTGGAACCACAGCTCCCGTGTCCACCACTGACTGCAAGGGACTTCCTCACCATCTGTGCTCATGTTCTCCATAGACCTCATGTTGCTCTCATTGAGGCCCTGGAAAAGTCCCTCCCAGAGCTAATTAGGGGTAATTGGGAGCTCCTGGAGCAGTAAGGGGACTGTTCCTCTTAATCCACAGCTGCCTTTATTGAGGCTAGAGAGAGTTTCAATCCTTCCCTGCTGCTCTGATGCAGTTTGTGAGCAGTGTGGGGATGCTCCTGAAGCACAGATAGAAGCCAAGCACCGTGTGAAGCTCCCAGCAGGCATCAAGGAGACCAACATGCTGAGCTTCTCTGCTGGTGAGTTTCTCTGCCGGAGCCTGGTTGGGAAATGTCTCCTTTGCATGTGGGGCCAGTTTGGGCCTTGGAGAGGGGCTGTCCCCAGCCACAGAGGACCCTGGAGCGGGGCTGGGACCCTGGGTAGGACCTGCAGCACCTTGGGTGTGAGTTAAGAGAGTTAAGTCAAGGAATAGTGGTGTTGGTTGCTCCTTGGAAAGGAGGCTGTGGTGTTATCCCTGCTGCTGCAGGGAGCAAGGGTCTTGAAAGTGCTCAGAGTCTTGTGGTCTCCTTGGTCTATGCACTGGGACCTCCAGAGCTGCTGAGCTGAGATGGGGCAGGTGTGAGCTGGGCAGGAGCCAAAATCCCAGCTTGGCATCTTCCTGTCAGGAATCAAAGGCAGAGGGTACGTGGAGTGGATTATGGTGCTCGAAGGGCTCTGAAGGACAAAGGGTGGTGCCTGTTCCCCAGCTGGGTCTTGTGTCCGTGCGATGGTGACGACCTGTGAGAGCCTCTACAAGCAAGGCTTGTGGTTTTACTTGTGCGTTTTTTGGTTTTACTACTTCTTGTTGTTGTATTTTTATTAATTTTTGTGGCTGCAAGTCACAAGGAGAGGTAATGTGACCTGCCTCCTGTGTTCTGTGAAGCAAAGGCCACCTGGCAAAGAGGCAAGTTGAGGAGAAGTAGCTCCATGGTGCCCCATAGGCTTCCTTCTCTGCCCTCTTGATAGGCAACTGAGTGACTCCTTGAAAAGTCAACAGTTCCAACCTGAGTGACTCCAACAAAAGCAATAATGAAAGAAAATGTGCTGCTTTTTTTGCTAGGAAAAAGAAAATGTATTAGTTTCTGGGCACCAGTGCCTGTGCGTGTTAGCAGAGGTAACCCGGGTGCTGATCCCTGGGGCACTGGGTGCCCTGTGATAGTGTCTTGCCCATCTAATGACAAGTGGTTTCCATTGCAAGGGTTGTGCTGTTGCCTCAGAAGGAGCTGATAGTGTCCCTGGCTATTGGCATCCTTTGTGCAGGGAAAGCAGGTCCTGGATGTGGCAGCACCTCATAGGGTTTGGTTTGGGGGAGAAGAGGGCACCTGAGCCCTCTGCTTGTATAGCTCCCTGTCTCAAATGCCACGGGGGCTCCTTGCTGTGGGGCATCTTGTGGTTACATCAGGAAAGAACCAGGGCGAAATCCAGAGCGTGGGGAAGGGCCCTGGAGCAGCAGGAGTGTGTGTATTTTGGGATTGTCTTGGGACGGATGCAGGGGATAGATTACATTACACCTTTCAGATTTGATTAGCATGGTTTGGAGTCATTAGAGCACTTTGAAGGTTACTAAGGGTTGTTTTTTTCCACGTCACCTCTTCCAAAATGAGTGACCTGGGGCTGGTGCAAAGCTCCTGATGCTGCAGAGCAAGCTCAGGGGAGGCAGATTGCGAGACCCTTTTCTGTAACTCCTGTCTAATGGTCTGGTGGCAACACACATGTGGGCTGGACAGCAGATGTTCTGCTAAGCCGTTCTAGGAGATCATAGCGACAACTTCCTTGGTAGCTGCCAGTAACCTGCACTGATGTAGCCCAGACTGGACCTCTAACAGTCTCCAGGAAAAAGAAGCCAGCGGCTGATCTCTGGAAATGTCAAGTATTGCTTTGGCCCCACTGTTTTGTCCATCTGTTTATTGTCTCCAGAAGCCAGCAGAGAAGCTCAACTGTCGTCTTGAAAACCTACAAACCTAATGATTTCTATATCAGATTTGGAGCTTGGTCCTTCCAAAAGACTTAAGGATTGAAGATTAATAGGTGTGTTTGCCCGAAGTTCAGGAAATATCAGTCTTCATGGACTTTTTTAGATGTCACAGGTACTGGCTGGGATGATGACTTTGGCCATTCGCTTCCTGGGATTTGTGTCTTCTCTTGGTATCTGCTTTTCTTCCAGGAAAGATATCGGGAACAATGCAAAGTGCGCACCCATTCTCTGATCTTTTTACAGAACTTTGCCCATCACTTTTGGGGATACGGAAAGATGCTGGAAAGCAGGAAAAAGCTGCCCATCCAGGCAACCTCTCCAGGTGTTGTGGTCTCCAAACCTTTCTCCAGTGGTTTGTGTTCAAGCTGGAAGCTCTTCCCACCTTCTTCCCAGCTCCACAGGAGCTTTGATCCGGAATCAGATCCAAAAATTTAGAAGCGGGAGGTGAACTCGGGGAAAGAGCAACGGTCTAGTGCAGGACCTTGAGGGAAAAAGGCATCCTTGAATGAGAAGATGTGAGCAAAGCCAGAAACTGTACGGGAACAGAAGAGACCTGAAAGCCATGAGGAGATGAGAGAAGTTCTACAGACTATTTTTGCCCAGGAAGGAAGATGCAGAGCTATGTACCAGGATACCATTAAAGCACTGCTTCTTACTTAAGCAGGACTTCTGGAAGAGCAGATGTTTCTTGCCTATGAAATTTCAGCTGTGAGGGAAGGGACTGATCTCCAAACTTCCAGTGTGAGAATGGGGAGAGGATGTTTGACACAGAAGGAGCTGCTTAAATGAAGCACCTCATAGAGCCAGGAGAGCTTTGCCAATGGCCTGGGGGATGTCTACGAGCCTGAATGAACCTCGGTGTCAAAGTCAAGGCCTGTGTCTTTAGGTGTTAAATCAGGAAAAAAAATAGGAAAATGTGAGGAGCACCATGGCCTCGTTGCTCAAGTGAAATGCAACGTGCACTCGTGCAGCACATGGACTCCTGGGCTAGAGGCGACCCTGTCCCTCATCATGTGTGCAAGCTCTGCTGGGTTTGGGTCTCTTCAGGGCTGCTTCTGCTACCCCCAGAGGAGATGCAGTTTGTTGGGAGAGGTGGCCCTGGTGGTGGCCGTGTCCCACAGGTGGCCATGTGGTAGGTGGGACCAGCACAGCAAGATGTGACCTACCAAGAGAGCGCTGGTGAAGCCACCGAGCCCGCTGGCGATGAAGGTCACAGGGTGCCCATGGGCACGTCACCAGCTCACCCGGGATGTCCACGAGCAGCTGGCTGATTGGGGCACAGCACCTGGTCACCGCAGGACGGCACCAGCACCATGAGGATGCCGAGGAAGCCCAGGCTGCCCATGGTGCCCGGGCACGCGGCGCTTGCCCGGAGGCTGGTAGGACCCAGGCTCTGGTCGAGGATGGGACGGAGGTGACCATCGCAGCGGGTGTCCCGGCAGCCAACAGTGATGCTGGGAATGGTCACCACACATATGGGTGCAATAATGTATCTGGAGAACACGTTGCACACTGAACGGAAGCTCTGGAGCCATTCTGGGATTGATTTGCGTTGTTGATGCTCCACCCTGTGGCCATCCCATGGCATGCAGCAGATCCCATCAGAAATATAGGGCAGGATGGAGCCCCAGGAGCAGTTTGGCTTTCCTGGGCTCATGCTCACGGCTCCTCAAGGTGCTCTTGCCCCAACGGATGGTGCTGCCCAGCAAGGTGTCACTGGCCCACAGACTGAGCAGGAATGTGGGGGGAAAGTGTGTGGGATTTGGGCACAAAGTTAGGTGGGAAACACGCACAACTCTAGGGCTGATGGTGCAGTGTGCTCCTCTGCTGAGAAAACGAGTGTTGGAGAGGAGCCGAGCTCAGGGAGCACTGGATGCCCGAGCAGTGGTTGGTGCTGGAGAGAAAGGGTCGAGCTTAAGCTGCGCAGTGGATGCAGAACACGTCCCATCTGCTAGACATCTCTCCAAACACATGGCCCTTTCCATAGCCTGTCCCTCAGAAAGGAGAGTGTTGACTCGCACGCTAGCAAGCTAACCTGGGGTTATTGCTTTATTTTGCCTAACAGCAAATAGGCTCTATGCTTTCCAAACAAGTAGTCCTGTTCCTGTGTCTAGGAAGAACTGATAACGAAATGTAGGATCTGAATGGTGAATATTTCTCTTTTTCCCTCTTTACTGGACTTGGTTGGTGATGGGGAAGAAATACTTCAGTATATCTCTGCTTGTGATGATTTTTAAATTTGCTTTTAAAATTTACAAAATCCTGAACTTTGGCAAAGTCTGATGCCGCTCAACTTCCCTCTGCGATGCTAATTGTTTATTGGCTTAAAGATGAACGTGTTCAGGGATCGTGTCCTCTCTTCATCATTCAAAGAAAATGCGTGTAACTAGGTGGGTATCAGTAGCAGCAGCTTCCCAGGCATGTCTGTGTGTGATTTATTTATTTTTTTTATTCAAATAAGTTTATTTAAGAATTTAATTCTCAGCTGTAACTGAAGAAGCAAGCCTATATGTTATTCCCTTGTTAAAACACATCTGTAAAGCCCTGGCTGTTACACCAAACAGAAGAGAACATGGATGGCAGAGCTAAGTCCAGTTTAGGATAAGATAATGTTGTCTATAATATTTGCTTCTCTTCACGTTGGGCTTACCCTTGGAAACACCTCTGCTTAAGAAAATAGGGGGCTACAATCCTGCAGTGTTACTTCAGATAACAATTCAGTAATTATCCCTGACTTTTACCTTTTTTTGGTCTGTTTCCTTTCAGTATTTGCCTAGTGCTATCTGTGTAGATAAGACAAAGCACTAGTGGCTGGTTTGAGGGGATATTTCTTTCCTACCTGGATAATTCCCACTAGCAGGTACAAAGCAGTTCAGATGCGGTTTGTAGCTTGGAGAAAAGCGTTAATAACATTAAATGCTTTTATCTCAATGACAGCTCTTAGGGGATATTTCAGAATGGGCAAATTCTATTTAAAAAAATTTAAAAAAGTCTAGAGAAAAATGTCACGTGCTCAGAAAAACAATTCTATTGTTTTTCTATTGGAAGCGGAACTTCATCTGTCAAGGCAAGAAGCTGCAGATGGAAAAAGCTGCGGGCATTAACTCCCCTAGCAGGACATGTAGTAAAACACAGGGATTTCTCCTTTCCAGGGCAGCCCAGCTCCTCCAATGCTGCACAGGAACGAGGTGGGGGCTTGCCCAATTTCTCAGTTTTCTGGCCCCTGGCTGGATCCCATCTTTCGTTCGGGGCTTTGCTGCCTGCAAGTTCAGGGGACAGCCAGGAGCGGGGCACAGTCCGGCCACCACAGGGAGAAGGATGAACCTTCTGGTGTTTATGGTATTGGAGATCCATCCTCTATGGAAAATCGGAGGTGAATCTAGGGTGGTTCACTTGATTGTGCTGCAGTTCTCCTTTCTGCTTTATTACCAAGGGCTGTTTTCAGGCGGTGCTGACACGTGGGTCCACCCGAGGTGACAAGGAGCATGGGTTGCTCGTGCTGACTCGGGTCATGGGGCTTATGGGGATCACAGAGGGTGGGTGGCCTTCGCTTTCCCATGACTTTGCTCCCTGTCTGCCCGGTTTCTTTACTGCATTTTAAGAGTGGCCACGAGGTGGCACAGGGCCCTTCCTATTGTCACCAAAATGTGGTCATGGGACATGCTTTTTTATTTAAGCAGCAGAGGAACCCTTTGGAGATGTGGAAGTGGTTTCCGAGTCTTTTCTTTTTAGGGGTTTTGCCCCACGTGGGGTTATAAATACGGATGGTTCTTCACGACACAGAGAGAGGCTCAAACACGCGTTAGTCTCATTGAGCAGGCTCGTGCAGGCGTCCAGGTCAGTGTACACTTGGCTCCTGAGCAGCGTGAGAGATGTCAAGAGGTGACTGCCCCATGGCAGCGTTCATGTCAGCCCCATGGGGGACAAACGAAGCAGGGATGCGATCTGGACAGGGGCTCCAACCCATCATTGCATAGGCTGGGGCAGAAAGAGCCCCTTTTGGTGCCTGAAATCAAGGTATTAACGGCTTCCTTCTGCGCCAGCATCGTGTGCGAGGGTGTCGGGGTGTCGTCTCCACCGTCCCTTCTACCACTTGCAGCTTTCAGAGTCCAAGGTGAGGAGGGAGCTGAAACCTTAGTAATTCCCAAGGCACCAAACGCAGGAGCATTAGTGGCAATTATCCTTTTTCTCCTCTTAATAACAAGAGGTAATAATCTCCCTACAGGACTAATTACAGCCGATTGTAATTTTGGTAATGAAGACCAGCTTTAATTGCCACTGCTTGGAGAGGCACAGCCTACGTAAAGAAGAGGCTTATGTGAGTAGCAATTATTATGTTGTGCATGGCTCTCTCTTGTCCCATCTATTGTGAGCTCGGAAAATCTTGATGTAATTAGTCATAAATGATTAAATGCTGCAGGGGAAAGGAAGGGGAAATTACGCAAAAGCCAAACGGTTTGGTTTTGACTTCAAATAAACCTGGGCTATCTGTTGCAAAGAACATATTGTCTCTATTTCTACCCAAAAATTTTGCCTCATCAGCTCTGTTCCCATGAGAATTGTGCAGATAGGGAAGAATGGAGCAGAGTCTCCGTGTCGGTGGAGAGCTCCTCCTGAATGATAACCCAAGTGATGGACCCGGTTGGGTTCTTTGGATATTCAAGAAGTAGAAGATGTCTTTTAGAATTCCCTGGTTCTTGACAGCATCTGGCTGCTCGTCTTTAGAGCTGAAAAACAGACCTGTGGCAATGGGTCCTACAGCTTTCCCGCTGCTACTGGAAATTAATGTAACTTTCCTGAAGGTTTATCAGTCTCACAGGTTTGTGGGTGTCTCCGTGATGTCGCTTTGCTGGGATTGGGGTGATTTTGGATATTGTGACCCGGTTATTTGGGATGGACGTCGGGAGCGGTGGGGAAGGCGGAGGGGCTCCCTCGTCCCACCTCGCTAGGGAGCAATGAGGCTCCACCGAGGGGTAGAAGCTGGGCCAAGGTTTCTCCTAGAAGGCTGTCACCTCTGGGTGCGCGTGGTCAGTAACAGCAGCATCAGCCGGCGCGTCACATGCACTTGAGCTTCTACCAGTGATGTTTTAGGATAAACTCATTTTAATTTGAATTTGTCAAGTCCTGGGTGCCGGCACCCTATAATTCCGACGACTCCACCCAAATCCACCTCCAATAAATAGAGGTTTTTACTGGTAGATCAGCCTCTTTAAGCTGATCCAAAAGCCACCCACCTCTAACTGCTTGTCTTAAGCATTTGATAATTGTATAAATGAAGACCGAATGATATTATCTGTCCTTTTGTAACAGCAGTCCCTGATGATATCTTATCTTTATTCCCTGCAGGAATAAATGCCAGCTAATGAGGTTCCTAATGACCGTGTGACTAATTGCCGTGTGAATAATTGCTGCTTTATGCTGTAAAAGAACAGTCTTGGCGCTAGATTTCCTCTTTGATCCTTCTTATTCTCATCTTGAATTTTGGATTTTCTTGTTTAGATGGATCTCTTTAAGGACCCTTTCTTGTTCTTTAAAGATCCCTCTCCACTTCTAAGGCATCTGGCATCTCGTTTGCAGTTTATCTAGTGAGCGCAGAGCTATCATCTTCACGGAGCTGGGAGAACCTATGGATGAGATGGTGTGGAGGGGCAGGGATTTGGGAAAGACGCCTGTCAGGAAGACTGGGAGGTAAAGCTGATCCCAGGCAAACTGGAAGGTGGGTGTTAATTTAGCACCGAAGGCATTTAGACACTGAAAAGACTAAGAAAAAGGAAAACAAATTATTCCTGGCTTGATCTTTAAGCCAGGCTCATCTGTCTGAAAGAGCCTAGTACAGTACCAAAATGTTCCTAGTGCAGAAACCTTGTGAAGAAACCACATGCTCTTGTCTTGCCCTGTGTGTGCCTGTCCCCAGGTGGCAAAGCGTTTGCTCACCTTGGAGCCCCCAGTCTGCTCCTCACCAGAGCAGGTGTTTGAGGAGCAGAGAGCCTCGGTCGGTCCTTGCTGGAGGGCTGGGATTGCCTCTCTACCCGCCTTGCTCCATGGGATTCCCAAGGAGCTCCCGGGGGAGCAGCAGCGCAAGGTCACTCTCATTGCAGGTGTTTGGCTGCATTGGTTGCTCTGTGACGGGTCCCTGAATAGAACAGCAAAGAACATGTGGATAATAGGCCACACAGAAAGGGGAGAGGGGAAAAAAAGAAAACCTAATGGATTTTTCTTCTCTCTTTCTTTCAAAGCATATTAAGACTTCTCTAAGTGTGCTAAAAGCCCTGGAAGTCTGTGCACTCAGAACATGACAGATCTTCCGGAACATTACAGATCTTTGCAGATTTTTTTTTTTTTTTTTTGATTGGGAAAGTGCAAACAGGGCATCCCTCCCTCTCGCTGTTGGATGGGGATATTGGGTGACCTGTGGAGCTCCTCAGCCCGTGGCAGCCTCGGTGCTGTCGGACCCTTTTCCGTGGGTCCCTGCGGGCGCTGCTGCGGTGCTGCCTGTGCCTACAAGTGGCTCCGGGTTCCCTCGGAGAGGTCAGCAGGGGGGTCTCTGCTCCCAGCCGATGTGCCCGTGCCAGGGGATGTAGGTGCCGGGATACAGGGCTCCTTGGGATGGTTTAACTGCAGGCAGTGGCACGCCGGAATGATTGTGATTTCCTGCAGGACCCGGGACCTCGGCACAGCGGTGTGGGTTTTCCAGCAAGGCTTGTCCTGCTCCTCACCCGATTTGTGTAGGGCTGAGTTTCCCGGGGGCTCCGCAGTCCCTGGGGTGATGGGGATGCACGGGGATGGAGCGGCCTGGGAGAGCCCGGAGCGGCTGTGTGCAGCACCGGGAGATGGACAGCCTGGACCTGCGCGCGCTGGGTCTCCTCCGGAGCCGGATCTCCGAGGGAACCGCTCCAGAGCCCAGCACGGAGCCGGGCATCGTGGTGAGCGGGCACAGGGGTGCGGACGGGGGCGGAGGTTGTGCGTGCGGTGGCACCGAGCGAGGCCGCCCCGCTCCGAGATGTCCCGGGATAATGGCCCCGGCGCCGCGGGGGATGAGTCACGGAAATGTCCCCGCGGGTGAGGAGATACGTGACACACGTGTGAGGCGGGCGCCCCACGCACCCCGAGGTGCCGCCCGCTCCGCTCGGGGTGCTCTGCTCGCACCCACCCGGGGGGTTCCCACCGCGCCAGCCGCCCCTCTTATCAGCTGCAGGAAACGAGCCGCCCGGGCGGGACGGGACGCCCGCGGCCGTGGTCCTGTGGTTCCGATGGCGGATTCTGCTCTCCTGCAATTAAGAGGTGCTGATGTCCCCGGTGCCTCGGGCGGTCCCCGCAACGTTCACTGGATCTATGGGAGTGCCCGTTGGTGTCTGGGATCAGTGTGACAGGCACAGGAATGCCCTGCCCGGGAGCATCCCACGGGAATGCTATGGGGAATGTCACCGGGAATGCTCCAGGAAGCAGGGTCTGGGGGCAGGGAGGTTCCGCCTGTCCCCTGACCTGTGCGCGGGGCTGGGATGGAAGCGTGCGGGGATCCCGGGAAGCCTCCCGCTCCAAAGGGTGCCCCTGGGAGGCGGTGCCACGGCTGCTCCCGCATGGCAGGCTGGCCACGCACAGCCCCGCTGCACACTGTGTGCATAATATACAAAAATAAATATAAAAATGCACATATCAATGTATATACAGCATAGATATAAATATAGTTCAAGTATTTTAAAAGAGCCTGCTGAAGGAAACCAAGCTACGTGACTGATCGTTTTCCTCCTGTTTTTGCAGTGCTCCGAGGGTCTGTCCCGCCCCACTGAGGGCCTCGCTCCGAGACACGGCAGTGCCGCGGGACAGGGAGGATCCGTGAGGAGATCCCGGAGCCAGGAAGCCATCTGGCCCCAAGGGCAGCGGTGAGTTTTGGCGCAGGGCGGGATTTAAGACGGCATATGGGAAATTGTGTGGGATGTGGATGTGCAGCTTGCTGAGACGTGTCCCTTTCCCTGTGGGGGAAGGATCCAAAGGTACTTTCAGGTGCAGGGCAGTGACAGCTCCAAGCACAGCGCAGCCTTAGGTTGTGGCCCCGTTTTGGGGCAAAGAAAGCACTAAATGGAGCAACCCCGGACAGTGTTTTAGATATCACCGTGTTCCCACCAAGCCCAGTGAAGCCAAGGGTCTGTGTTCAGCTCGGAGGACAGGAACCCTGGTTTATTTGGGGTGTCACAGCTGCGAGGGCCGGGACATCAGGAGGCACCATGGTCGGGATGAGCGGCCACCCGCGCTCGGGCTCCGCAAAGGGGCGAGAGCTCCTGCTCCAACACCCCTCTCGGCTGCAGACACTGAAGCAGGGGGGTTAAATGACCTTTAGGCATCAAAATCAGCATCTGTTTTTCCTCTCAGTGTGGTTGTTGGTGGTTTGGGGGGCTTTTACAGAGGTGGTTTGGAAAATACAAGTAGGAGTGTTCCCACAAAGATACCTGAGAGCAGACTGAGAGCAACACTGAGGTCAACAGCTGCCTAGGGGAGGAGCAACACAGCTGCTGGAAATCAGTCAATGGGGTGAAGCGGTGATTTCCTGGGGGAAAATCCACGGGTGAAGTGCAGCCACCTGGAGAGGAAAGGCAGGGCAGGGAGCAGAGCAGGGAGCGGGGCAGGGAGCAGGAGACAGAGCAGGGATCAGAGCAGGGAGCAGGAGACAGAGCAGGGATCAGAGGTGGGGCAGGGAGGGAGCCCGTAAGAAACGTGTCTGCAGGGCGAATCCCTTCTTGCTCTGCGTGCACCCAGCCGGGTTGGGCTCGGCTTTCCCGGCACAAGTTGGTTCCGTCCCACAGGCCGAGCGGCTCTGGCTGTTAACTGGACAGAGGGACGGCTCTGGCCCTCGGACGGGGAGCTGGAGGAAACTTGTTTGTGTTCACAGCAGGAGGAAAGGTTCGTAGCCATTTGGGGGTCTTTCCAAGCCCCTCGTGACCGTCCCAGCCCTGGCTCCGGTGGGACCGGCTCCCCTCGTGGTGCAGCAGGACAAGGCAGTCGGCAGGACACGGCGCTCGTCTGTCTGTCCAGCCTAAACGCTCCAACCCCGGCTCAAGGTTCAGGTGCGGATGTCACCTGAAACACCCTGCGCGCAGGTAGGAGGCTGAAGATGCTGCAGCCCTCGCCCCACAGAGCTCTGCCGTGGGTCCGGGACCGCATCCGGAGCCTCTGGAGCGGGCGCCGTGGGGACGTGGCTGCCCCCGTCACTTGGAGGTTGTGGTCAGAGACTCTCCGGGCGGCGACATGTCACCGAGTGAAGCAAACGGGACCCCCGGCAGCGAATGGAGGCCGTGGTTAAACGGGATGCAGCAAACTCAGTGAGAATGGGGGAAAAGGAGGAAATCCTAACTGCAGCAGCTCCACGGTCTGGTCGGGACCCCAGCAACTTCTTCCTGGTCTGATCTCCTGCCTAAGCTTTGTTTTATTTTAGGCTCGGGACGAGAGGCTGGGGCTGAGGTTCAGCGAGGGAAGAGCAGGGGCCGGGACCCCTCGTGGGCGACGAGTAGCCGGATGAGGGCGAAGGAATCGCTGCGGAGCGGAGGCCCCTCGTGGAGGTCAGCGGGGGTGGAGGGCGGCTTGTTCCCCAGCCAGCGTCACCCGCCCGGCTCTGAGAGCCCAAACTGAACCCCTTTGGGAGCGGAGCTTCCCAAGCAAGTTCCTGTTCTGTGCAGTGTTGGGGGTACCCGTGCCCGTTTCCCAGCGTTTGTGCTTTCCAGCAGGGCTCCCATTCGTTGCTATTACTTTATAAAATATAAAGTAATACTTGATATTACTTGTAATTTGTTGCTATTATTTTATACCCGCGGTGTGATGTATCAACGCCCGAGGAAGGCTGATGCTTGCGACGCCCGTTTGCCCACGCTCTCCTCTCCCGCAAGCCAAAGTGACACCAACAGCCCGACCCGTGAGCCCGGGGGTGCCACACGGGTGGTGCCAGGGCAGGTAAGTGCCCCCACACAGCGCGGGACCCTCTCCTTAACGCACGTTATTCCCACCGTGCTCTTGCGTGACATTGAATGGCTGGGAGGCTGCACCTCCGCTTTGGAGCGCCGCGATGCTCGGGACACATCGGATACAGCTCTGGGAAGAAAGGAGCATTTAGCCGCCTGGGGTGTTGTTCCTCCGGCATTCCGAGGTTGCGGCCCCGGCGGTTGTGGCTGGAGCGTTGCTGGGACCCGGCCCGTGGCAGCGGAGCCTTTGGAGCGGGGTGGGGGGCGGCCGGATCCGGCTCATCCCCTCCCTCCCACAGACTGATCCCCACATCCGCCGGGAGGAGGTAGGTTCCTTTTTGGAAATGGAAGTGTTAATGACAAAGAGAATAAAGTGCTTGGAGCAGCAGCAGGTGTCACATCACTCATTCTTATTCCCTCCTCCTCCCTGCCTTTCTTCCTCCCCCTTTCTTTCTTTTCCTCCTCCTCTCCCTCTTTTTCCTCCTTTTCCGCCTCCTCCATCTCCCCCGCTTCTTTCCATCTTCCTCTTCCCTTTCCCTAGATCCTCTGCTCTCCCCCATCCTGTCACCTCCCTTTTTCTTCTCTTTACCCTTTCTTCTTTTTCTTGATCTCTGCTCCCCTTTCTTTTCTTCTTCATCTTCTCTTTCATCTTTTTTCTTTGTCCCCCACATTTTTTCCATTTTTCTTCTACTTATTCCCCTCCTTTTTTTCTCCTCCTTCTGCCCCCCCTTTCTCCCCCCACTCTTTTCCTCCTTTTCCTCCATATTTACACCCCCTGCTTTTCCCCTCCCTTTCTTTGATCTTCTATGCCTCCATCCTTCTTCTCTTATCCTCCCTCTTTTCTCTTTCTCTCCTTTTTTCCCCCTTCTCCCCTTCCTTTTTTCTCTTCAGTGCTGTCTTCTGTCCCCTCTTTTCTCCTTTTTTTTATTTTCCCCCCCTCCTGCCATTTTTCATAATTACATCTTTGTTTTCTCCACCACCACTGCTGCTTTTCTATTTCTTGTTTTTGGAGAGGGGTTGCTGTTCAGCCTCTTAGAGCTGGGGAGCCTGGGGCCAGAGGGTCAGTGAAGCTGGAGGACAGTGAATGTGACCATTTATTTCAGGATATCAATATGGAAACACCATTGGAGTACAGGTCTGCCGCGCTGAGAGGAACACTAACATTATAGGGCTGTGTCTATATATATA
>VZSG01000201.1:1288031-1301456 GCA_013398315.1 Nothoprocta pentlandii | reverse complement strand
CCCCCGTCCAGGTCATTGATGAACAAACTGAACAGCACCGGGCCCAGTACTGACCCCTGGGGGACACCACTGGCCACAGGCCTCCAACTGGACTCGGCCCCATTTATCACCACCCTCTGAGCTCTTTGGATGAAAACTGATAATCTAAGCATTATAACTTCTGTGTTAGTAATTGTTATTTTCTGATAATGGATTTTTTCATGCAGAGAAGGGAATTTTGCAAACATATATTTCCTTGATACTGAAAAGAATGTGTTCTTATTTC
The DNA here is from genome assembly GCA_013398315.1 of Nothoprocta pentlandii. Taxonomy (NCBI): domain Eukaryota; kingdom Metazoa; phylum Chordata; class Aves; order Tinamiformes; family Tinamidae; genus Nothoprocta; species Nothoprocta pentlandii. The sequence goes on along the minus strand of VZSG01000201.1, from coordinate 1,301,191 downwards.
TACCCATTTAAATTTGCCATATGATTTGCTTTAGGCTATGCCAGTGGTGTTGCATTGTAAGAACTGTATTTAATAAACAGAACTCAATACTAATCCATTAAGATTTTATTTGTGATGTGTGTGTGTGTGTGTGTATGTGTATCTAAAATACATGCATGTATTTATGTATATACACATATTCACTCTCACTGCATGTCCGTTTAAAGTCATTTCATACTTGCAAATATGTTGAAAAGACAAATGTTTTAATTTTCTTGTCAAAAGGAAAAAGAAAAGAGATTTCTCAACAAATCACAGATTAATAATCTTCTATTAAATGCACCCTTTTACTACACAACAAAGCCCCTTTGACGCAGTGATTCTGCCCCTTTTTGCTCAGTCCCACAGCTTACTGAAGAAGTACCTCTGAATAAACAAATAATTTTAAAATTTGTATTTTGAGGAATACAGGTAAATGATTAAAAGACCACAGTACAATATCAATTTATACTTTCCCTTGTGGAAAAATAGAATTATTCATTCTCAAATCCCATCTTAAGATCTGTAATGTATTTGAAGATGTCTGATGGATTTTTGTGACATAAGGAGTAGCAAATGAAACTAGTCAGCACTTAAGGCATTTTTGAACAGACCAGATATTACACAGTATATAATTCAAGTTTATTTTTCTCACTGTTTAGGCTATTTTAACAATAAATAACTTGCAAAATAATAAATTAGTACAGATTGATTCTTTATTGAATTATTTTTCTTTCCCTCAATCTTAGTGAGGAAAATAAAATATTTAAAATGAATCTGATATTTTGTAAATAGAAATAAAGTAAATTATTCTTTCCATCATTCCATCATTTCTTGAACATATAAAAATCAAAACTTGGAAAATAGTTCACTTTCTTCCTATGAAAGGAAATAATTAAAGATAACCATGGTAAAATTTACTCCATAAACTATCATGTAAACAAAATGATGAAAACAAGAAGCTTTTCAAAAATAGAAAAAAAATAGATTTTTTTCTATTATTAGAATTATATCAAAAATTTAGTAAAAATTTTAGTAAAATCAACATCAGTACCAACTTTTTCCACTCACTTTAAATCAGAATCAAAAAGCTATGTAGAAACTCAGTTGTAGAGATATTTGGAAGGACTCTATAAATTTGTGCATGTCTTATGGTCCCCAGTGCACTAATTTCTATTGTTGGAATGGAGTAGGCAGGCAGCTGATTCACTGTCACAGAAGTCTGAGACAGATTCCAGTGTTACGTAAAGAAGAGGGGATAAAAATTTATATGTGCACAGCGAGGAGCTGAGCTTCAGAAGAAAAGAACAAAAGCCATTTTAATGTGCAGAAATTCAGGAATCTTTGTTTACTACAGATAAAACAGAGATCTCTCTCTTTACTTACAGAGAGATTGCAGGTGGTGGTAATTTCTTTGCACAGATGTAAGACATCAGCCTAATAACCAAAATTTCTGGAAGCAGAACCAGAGAATTGGGAACATTAATTTTTAGGTACATCAACATTACAGATAAAAGAATGTTTCTGGTGTAGCACTGAGGGATACTTTGTTAAGTCCTAAATCAAGTTCTTATTTTGGAGAGTACAATTTACAGCTGCTAGTGAACTGAAAATATTTTGTCTAGGCTGCTCTTGGAAATGCAGGAAACTGGTTTAGATTTAACTCAGATCTCTATATACTATACTGTAGTACTGCCATATTTTTGGATACAGCCTCAAATGCACAGTACAGTGCACGTCCATAGCAGAAGTAAGGAAGAGAAGAAGAATTGTAATTAAGGAAAGAACTGAAGAAGAACAATAGTACAGGAAATGTAAAGAAGAAATTAAACTGATTAAAGGTATTGAAGAAGGGACAGACCTTCATCACAGATTAAACTATTGGTATAGTTGTGTAGTTATATTAATGAATTTCTTGAAAACTATGAATCCATTGTTATTACTACTGGTTCAGAACTAATGACATGGCTTTGTCCCTGTTTGTTTGTTTAGCAACAAACAAACAACAAATTATAAAAGTGAAGTCTGGAAATGAGAAGAAACCTTATGGTTTCTTCACCCTCTTCCACCCTAAAATTTTATTTTGTTTCTTAAATATGATTTTCTTGTCACCTGTACCTGGTAGATTAGTCTTTATTAAAAATGAAGATGCATTTCTATTCCCACTTTCGTATTACTATTTAATCTGACTAAATACAAGGATGACCAACAGTTACATAATACATTCAGAATGGGATGAGTAGACTAAACTTTTTACCTTCTCTCCTATATTATTATGAAAAAGTAACACACTGAAAAAATGAAGGGAGGTAGATTTTATTGGGAAAACTGGAACAACTTGAAATCTTAAACTAAATAATTAAATAATAAAAATACTCACAAGATATTTTAAAAGAGAAATACAGAAAGGAACATTATACAGGGAGAAAAAAAAACACAGAAATGATTGAGAAAAAATATATATTCATATTCAATCAAAACTGTTTTTCAACTAATCAAAACTTTTTCTATTTTATCAAAATCTAATCATCTTCTAGTGTTCTATCTCCAAATATATCCCTGTTATTAGTGTAATATCTTATATATTCTCTTGTTTTCCTAGTTGTTCTTTACATTGCTATACAAGGGTTATATCTGACACAGTGAGTAGTAATTATATAAACTTTCTAAAATATTTAAGTTTATAAATACATGCAAAAAAAAAGATCATACATGCTATTTGATGAAATTACCTTGCCAATATGTTGTCTGTGCTTAATATCCAGTTAACTACTCTCCCATTCTAAATTCTGAATATTCTTCTCTGAAGGTGCTCTTGGTGTTCTATGTATCCTATCTCAAGACTGGAACAGCTTTTGTATCTTTGCTAATATCTTCTCATAAGATTTAACCTTTGAATGATAGTCTGAAGAAGCAAAAGAAGAGAATCATTGCATGCAACAAATTGTGGCAGTAATTATCTACTCCCATTGTAGGAAGCCTATTTACTCAGTACTCATTACTAGATGGAAAAAGGAAAAAAAAAGACTCTTCAGAATAAAATAATATGAGATCATTGTCTGTAGTTTCTGATCCAGTATCTAAAATTTACAATAGCTTGTGGATTCCTAAAGAGGTTTCAATATTACTATGTCATATTTCCATCTTTTCTGTTGTTTAGTGAAAACATATTTTTGAAATTTCCATTTATTTTAAACATCAAATATGAATACTGATTATACATATATTTCTTTTGCAACATCTTAATAATATATAGATTTGTATATCATTATTTTTTCTCTTCTTAAAGATTTTTCCTAATCCTACCCTGAATGTATTGAATTAGACAAGTTTCAGTTTCTCTGTCCTTCACCAAGCCCTGTATGAAGCCACAAAGATTCCTTGACATAAAATATTTTCTCATCTACTCTTCTCCATCTGCAAACATGACTGAATATTCCTTCAAAAATATAGGCACAGAAAAGGCTATGTCTTTTATTGGGAAATACCTTCAAGGCAAGAAAATGAAAAATCGAATATATGGATTATACTTAGGAGTTTTTTCCCAGCTATTAAGCAGAAACTGTCTTTCTTATATATGTATATTTTATAGAGTTGATAAAAAAAAATGAAATGGTATGTTTCAGTTCTTCGACTTTTGCTAAGATGATGATTCCAGCAGCTATAACCTCAACAAAGTATGATCTGTACTAAAAGCGTTAGTAAAATGTTACAGAAATTATTTTAAAACAGTATATACACAACCGTATATAAAGTTACAGACCTGCATGGTATAGCCTGACAAGAATTGTAAGGTATTATTCTTCTGAGAACAAATTTTCTAGATCTAATATGGTTTCCCATATATAAGTAAACTAGAATTTTTATCATAATATTGTTTCCCAGTTAACATTATTGGATTGCATTGTTACTTTGTATAGTGCAAAGACTGTTTAGAGCCTACGAGATATCTTTAGCTACATTTGATCTAAGCATAGAATCACAGAATCCTTAGGGCTGGAAGGGACCTTTAGAGATCAGCCAGTCCAACCCCCTGCTCATGCAGGGTCACGCAGAGCACGTGGCACAGGGCTGCATCCAAACAAGCTTTGAAGACCTCCAAAGAAGACAACTCTTCAACCTCTCTTGGCAACCTCTTCCAGAGCTCTGCTGCCCTCACTGTCAAGAAATTTTTCGCTAAGTTCCTGTGAAACTTTTGGTGCTTCCTTTTGTGGCCATTTCCTCTAGTTCGATCAGTGGCCACCACTGAAAAGAGGCCAGCCCCATGCTTCTCACTCACTCCCTTGAGGTATTAATAGACACTGATCAGGTCCCCCCTCAGCCTTCTCTTCTCCAGGCTGAACAGGCCCAGCTCTCTCAGCCTTTCCTCAACACAAGAGGCAACACAAAACTTCCAATGAGTTGTTCTCACATTGTTTCTACTTCCTAGTAGAAACTAGACTAGCAGAGACTATACTATCTATACTATCTCCAGAGCAGAGGAGCATAGCAGAGATTATACTATCTATACTATCTCCACAAAGTACTTCAGAGTATCAGTCATCCAGAAGTTGCCATAAGAGAAAGAAAAAATAAAAATCTCTCAGGTTTTTCTCTACAGTCTTTACAGTCTCTCTACGTGCTCCCTGCAGTCCGGATTCTGAAGCATGAACTGGTGTTGGTTTCCACAGCAAGAAATATTTTGTCATTAATCATGAGACTTACCTCACCTATGTGTTGATTAATCAACTGCTCTCTCCCACCAGCTCCTTAGTCTTCAATTTCAAATTTCAATTTCAATCATATTTTCTTCTCAGTCATTTAGAGCAAGGGCCAGTCTTCTTCTAACACCTGTGAAAATCTGTTACACTCACAAATAGTAAGAATACATAAATAATTCTGTGAATTGTTGTAGTAACCAACTCATCATATTGAAATATTCCCACTTACATTGGGTTGTCTCTGCTTAGATGATTATATGTGATCGCATGCTTCCACTTCCATTATGTTCACTGAAGTTCTTGTCATACAATCATTTGAATCTGGAGTGATTCTCAGCTCATCTGAAAGTAGACTCTAGCATTTGATGAGCCAAACACTTTCTTCAGCCCTAAATTTCAGTCATGGAATTGACTAAGTCTCCAATTACTATAATGACTGCTTAGATACCTACCTCAGATGTTTCCATCTATACTGTAGACACCTAAGATAAATTCCACCCACAGCACTATTTTAAAAACAAGGAATATTCTTTTATATTGACTCTAGATATTTACAGCACTTTGTATTGTTCACGTTGAAAGTGTGTTTTAGAGCTAATGTTATTTAAATCTTTATCCGGTGGAAATATCCTCTAAGAACATTCACTGTATTACTTCAAACACTAAGCTTCTGTTTCATTTATTGCACCAAGGCTATTACCTGAGTAGTAGTATTTTATCAGTTTTTGCACTGCAGTACAGTTCAGCTACAGACCTTTGAGCTAAGACTGCTCTCCTAAAATTTCCTCCTGTACATGGCAGTGTTTTTTCTGTGTCTGGCCAGTCTCTTCTTCCATTATTTCTATGTGACTTTAATGCTTTTTAAGCTGAAAAAGTAAATCAGGTTATGGTATATGGTATAATTTAGATGGAAAACTCTCATTCCTGCCAAATCCTGGAAGTATACAATTTAAACAAATATTTTCTCATTTTCTTACTTGGTTCCACTGATCTTAATCCATTTCATCCCTCCTTATTAACTGCAGGGATGAAAATTATGAGCAATCAAGCTGTATTATTTTTTATGCTGCTGTGTCAAGTTAAAAGGAAGAATAACTAAGTAAATAAACAAAAGAACATTCCTTTCTCTAAGTATATTTGCAAGAAAGAGATGCTGAAACAGAACTGGTTTCCTCTCAGTCTATTTGTCCTTATCAATAGAAAATGAACTTAAGTCAAATTTTAGGAATTAGGAAAGAAATTATCATTATTATTCAGTAAAACTGAATGCAAATGTTGCCAGATTGTATGCTTTTTTCCCATTGTACACATGGGGTGGCCTATTCAATTTTTGAGAAAAAAATAGAACTCATTGCATTTTTACTCTTCATATATGCATCCATGCATCTCTGCATCCATGCAGAGAGAATTACCTCAGAGTAGCTGCCTAGAGCTCCTTTGCTATATAGCTGGTCTTCTTCACATGCTTTTATCATATGGACATTAATTTTCATATTTTTTGCTAGAATCTAAGACAAAACAACTTTTATATCATGTACTTAACACATAAATATATGTATGTTTTTGCATGTGTAAAAGCACAAACATATATAAATAATAGTATAAATAATACTGTATGAATATAAAGCGATAGATAAGAATTAGATGTTACTGTAACCACAATTATTTTTCCCCCAGTTTTTAAGTGGGTTTTGTGGCTTTTTTTCTCCAGAAATATCATTAGGAATGAAATACTGCAAATGCATTTCAGTTGAACTTATGTATTGAACTTAGTTCAAATTAACCAAAAGTCCAGTAAAACCTCATAAGAAATCTTGAAGCATTAGCATTTTATTTTTACACAAAGGAGAGATAGCATAAGTGCAAACAATAATTTCAAGAATGGAATTGCAAATTTCTAATAGCTTATTGTTTAGTTAACTAAAAATAACAACTCATGTAAGTATATTTCTTTGGAATCTTTGTATCAGTGTTTTGTTGTTTTTAACATTACTAAAAGTTAGAAGCTATTAGGATTACGTACTGGACAGGCAGAAAAATTTATAGGAGTGAGAGTTTTAAAAACTAATTTGTCACATTCTTGAGGAGTTTTCTGAAAAAGAAAGTCTTGAGTAGAATAAAAATTAGGAACTTTAAAAAAATCACTTTTTTAATTATAAATTTGTGATTTCAAAATACTATCTAGTACATATTTGAAAAACAATGATGCTAATTCCTCTTCCAGTATTAATAAGAAAAAGATTTTTCCAGCTGTTTGTATACTGTCTATTTATGTGTTATATTATCTGTAGGGTGTACTTTGTAATTATGAGTGTTGATGTTTACCATCAGTTGATTGATATCAGAATAAAACATTGTTATTCCCATAAACAGTCATGACTAAAGAAAACAAAACCTAGCTTTTTAAATTTATGTAACTTTCCATGGAAATGTGCTGCTCTTATAGAGCCTTAAGTTCTCACAATCAGATTTTTCTTTGTATCCCTCAGTTCTATTGACTTTGTTCAAGATAAGAACAAGACATACACCTCTTCACAAAAGATACTTCTATGCCTAAAACAATCGTTTAGTAATCAAGATAATCAGGCTTGGCTGTAAAATTCAACATGACTTGTAGAAAACAAATTCTTTTTTTGTACAGTATGGGGGGCACTAAGGATCTAAGTAGAAGATAAATGATAAGAATTTCAATTTAGACTTATGATCTTTATGATTCTAGAGAGTTTCTATTCAAACTGTCAAAACAAAACTTCAAGGCAGATTCACTATCAGTTTACTCTAGTTAGCTTCTGTAACAAAATGTTGGTTTGATAATTAAATGCATATGTAAAAGCCATGTCTCATATCTTCAAATACTTGGTTATATTCTACAGGATTGTAGCTAAATACAGCTGAACTTGGTTCTTCTTTTTTTTTTTTTTTTTTTTTTTTTTTTTTTCTCATAGACTGTGGACTCATCTTACATATCCCATGGGATTTGTTATTCTGGCAAAGACTACCAAAGACTACTTCATAATAATTTCCCTTCTTACACCAGTTTAAAGGTCTAACAGCCTAGATGTGGAGTTTAGCATCAATGTCTTGACTGCAGTGTAATCAGACAAACTTTCTCAATTCTTCTGCTGAAAGACATATATCCTCTTCATTACAGTAATAAAGAGTTTTCTTTATCAGAGACCAGACAGTGGCTGCATTTTCATTTCTTACAATGACAGAATAAACTGCTGGTAAGATAATCAGAAACATAAGAAAGGAAAGGGAAAGACAAGGTAAAGGCAAGGCAAGCGGAAGCTAAGTAAAGTTACTTCTCTGCAAATACTCAGTACCTATTAAACAAATATGCCAGAAGAAACAGTTGCCTATTGTATGATTAATGTGAGTTCCCTGGCATGTTTCTATTCATGCAAATTTGACTGTTAGAGAGTATGTATGTACAAGCTCAGGATTATCCATCACCCTGCATGTCTTTACATAACCACTTACCAAGTTTCTCATGGCATGCAGTTCCTCATTAGAATCCCACACATTGGAGAAGATCAGGTGTTTGAGAATGAGAGAATAATCATTGGATCTAAATAGACAAAACTTCTTAAAGAAGTTGTGGTAAAGAAAAAAAGCATTTCATATTCTTCATTACTCATTGGTAACTGCAGAAGACTCTAGAGGTGCTGGAATATTTTCTCAAATTAGACATCTGTTTTAGAAGCTGCCATAATGGAGTATTGATCATCGTGTCTGAAATCACTCCAAGTGTCTTTTCCTTGCACAGGAACTGTTCACAGACAAGCTTCAGGGGTTGGCTGAGTTTTATTAGAATATTTCCCAGCCTCTGAAGACATAGATAACTTGTTCAACTTGTAAGTCAACATCTACATGACAAATTGTAATTCTGTTAAAAAGAACAGCTTTGATATCAGACAAGGTATAATGATTTCTCTAGGCTACAAGCTCTATTAATCAGTCTAAGGTACTGTACTTCTGTAGAGCCTAAGCAACCATAGTACTTGTGTGAAATTCAACTGTAATATGGAAGTACTATGTCACTTTTAGTAAATAACTGATGTAGTTTGCCTGAAAACTTGTCTGTATGAAATATGGTGAACGTAGGTTGAGGTATCATGACAAATATAGCTTACACTGTGCAGAGATGCAATAGTCACTTGAATAAAAAAACGCTGTCACAAAGAGGAAGGTTGAATAGCAAATATGTTCAAACTTGTCTTCCATGAATGGCAAAAAATATGGGACATAGATGTCAGGAAAGCGATCCTGAGTGATTATAGTGTACAGGCAAACTTTTAGAAGATCAGAAACCGTATGTGGATAATGAGGAAAACCCAAATGATCTCTGGCAGATCAATGAGATACCTCTATAGTTGCTAGATGTGCTCTGATTAAAATAATTGTCACACTTTTTTCAGCAAAAAATATAGAAGAATGAAGAATGCCATAGTAGAATATGCTTTCATATTGAAAATGCTTTCCCTGAAGCAAAAGAGTTTGTGAGGTAGTGGCTGCAGGCTACTGTGGTCTCCCTTGTCAGTCTTTGGATAGTAAATGGGTTTTATCACTTCAAAGTGAGCTACTGCTGCTACTAAAAAATCTTTGGGTAAGCATACTTAAATCTGGTGACAGGAAAACTAGAAGATTATATACAGCTATGTTGTTCACTCAGTATGAAAAAAAACAGAAAATTTATTGTGATATAGGTATGTCAATACATGGGCAGTCACAGTTGTTAGCCAAGTGTCAAGAGTTGATTAGGGTAAGGGATACAGATAAAAGAGATTCTCATTCAGAGTTGAAAGTGATGGAGGAACATTGCTGAAGCAATGGTCAAACAGTTAGAAGTAAAGAGGAAATGAAAAAAATAAAAGAAAGGTCAGGACATTTGCCTAAATAGACATTTGGTCACATTCAATATGGTAAATTTTATGATTTTTTCCAAAACTATATACACAGGAGTGCATAAACAAGTGTATAAGAAGTTCTTTGTTTATAGGATGCAGTGATCGACTTTTGCTTTTTAGTTCCGAAGAAGCCACTAAAATTCCATTCATGTGTGGTAGCAACTGGAAACTTATTAATAGTAGTTAACAATATTGTCTGCCAGAAAACATTGAAGTCTCCTGAGAAATCCATTATTATAATGTGGAGTTACATCAATTATGTCCTCTGATAAAAACTTCTATTCCAAACTGACTACAAATATTTCCCTGACCTGCAAGCATCAGGGAAGTAACTAAGTAACTATATAATTATAGTCTATGAAACAGAATGTTAAAACAGATGCCCAGAAATTTTGATAGTATTAACTGATGACTTCTACAAGTTTACAGAGTAGTATTTTTCAGTACTAGAAGTTTGAAGGGTTGCAATGTGATCACTAGGGTTACCAGATTCAAGGAAAAAAGAATGTTCTGAGCTCTGACAACTAACATATGTAGTTTAAAGGGAACCTCAGTTTTCTATCTTCAGGGATAAAATTAAAATAATAAAAAAAAAGCCTTGCAAAAACAAAACAGAAACCAAGCAAAACCAAAACCAAATCCATCTCCCACCTCCAAATCCTTCTTCCAAATAAATCAAACTGGATACTTTTTAGTATTTTTTTGGCAAGAAGGTGCTGACTGTTATAGCTTTTATTGATGATAATATCAATTTTAAGTTTTAAGACAGCAATTTTAAGTTTTTTTATAGATAAATTCAAGTACAATTTTTAAATAATTATAGTATAAGATGTTTTCCATAGTTTAAAAAAAAAAATCTCCTGAATTTTGCAAGCTTTTGCTGATTTCTATCTTTAGAAGTCATGTAATACACCTCCAAAAACTATACACAAAGGAATATTAGGATTTATGTCAAGTTTAAGTTTTATCAGAGTTTTATTTGTTATTTTCAAAGTTTCACCTGATGCTGTGAGCCAACACCTTTGCATATTCTTATCAATTTCAGTGATATGGTATCATCAAGAAATTCAGTTGCTCTGTCTTCATGTATTGGCAGGACATTAGTCTCATGGTATAGTATTGTGCTGCCTACCATTAAGTTTTCCATTACAAAACAGATTTCAGTTACTTAGAGTTATGCCTAAATTTATCTGCTTGGATTGAAATTTAATGTGCTGAGCCCAAATTGTCTAAGAAAGTTCCTAGGAAAATGAAATTATTATTTCCAAGAATAAGATTAATAAATACATGTTTGTGTGTGTATGTGTGTGTATTTGTGTAATGTGCATGCATATTAAGACAGAACAAGAGACTATTATCTTGAAATCTAGTATACATTTTCTTGAATAGTTCTGGTGAGTTAGAAAAGGTTAGGTTCTTGCCAGGATTGTTATTTGTGTCTTTCTTATGACTTTTGGGGAAAAAAAAAAAAAAAAAAGAATTTTTCATATAACCTATCTGGTTGTAGCATAATTACCTTAGCATAAGGTTAGCATAAGGTGGCCAACAGGGATAGCCTGACATACACAACAAAAATGACACCCCGCTGGTGAAGACAACTGCTTGATCAAACTTAAATCTGCTCCTCTTCAGGTTGAACAGCACCCTACAGCAAGTAAGGATTTCCTTTACAGCGGCTCTTTTTGAAAAAATGTCCTGATGAAAGGTACTAATTCATTTTTACTCCTTTTGGAGGTATGTATCTCCTGCAACTGTGGCTGAGGCTTTTTGAGGCTCTTGTGACTAATTTTCTTTCAAGTAGTCCCTGGAAAAGGTGAAAAGATTATGATATAAGCTGGCAATGCATAATTTTCAGTAACATTGATGCTGCGGTGCTTGGCCCTAGACTATTTTCTGTGTTCTCTCTATTCTATTGCCAATTCTCAAATAACACAGAAACATAGAAAAGGAAACATTTTGATTTTTAATCCACAAAAAGTAAATACAATATATTAATCTTGGATAGCTGAGTCTCAAGGGACGGAAGATCACTGCAAATGCCTGTGTAAAACAGTTGAGACTAAAGAATGGAGTGGACTCAATATAGCAAACTACCATAACAGTGACTGGTTCAGAGAAACAATAGAACAGCAGCCTAAAATTATCATTTACAATGTCTTTGCAGGATAAATCTTTACATATAATTTTTTCAGTTGTGAGTGTTTTAATATGATTCCAGAAGTGGGATTTTCATGATGCAATGTCTCTGTTTTCTATTTCCATTTTCTTTGGAGTGGAGAGGGTAAGGAAATTACATAAAATTACTTTAAAACTATTATCATTGCAAAGTCAAACACTCAGAATTCATGCTGCATCAGAATTAAAGGTGACAGGCAATCTTAAGTTCTGACCTATATATGTATTCATATTTTCATGGTTTGTAACTATTCATTACCACTTGTTATTACCACTTTCTTAAAACATTCAACTTACTTGATGACTGTGCTCACTAAAGGAGCAAATAATTCAGTATTTTTGTTCATCATTGATGTTATCCTCATTTTTGTTTCAGTGTTTGCAGTACAATATTCAAGTATTGCTCTGAATACAAAATAATTCATTATCTCATAAGCTTCTCTACGAGAGTTTTCAAACCTTCAAATTAATTCACACATAATTTGTTTAAATCCCTTGATCATCCACACTGCACTAGTTAACTTCAAAACAACAACTTGGAACAAACTGCTAGTCCATTCAGTATCAAAATAGGGAAGAGAAGGAAAATTTATGACTTTGCATCCTACACACAATGTCAATATCAGCCAGTTAATAAAATCTGAATTGAGAAACAGGGCTATGACACAAATAAAAAGAAAGTATAGATACAGTCATTGAGTGTCAGCACTATGGTATCTGAGTGTTTCATAAATATAAGCTTTCTGTGACATAAGAAGATAGTTTTATTAACATTTTACGGGTAGAGCATTGAAATAAACAGAGATTTGAAGGCATGGATTAACAGAAATGAAATAGAGGCTCACATAAAGAAAAACACAATGGACGATCCCATTCTTCCAGTCATCATAATGCTCACTTCATGACTACATGGCTTAATTTCTCTTTCATTTTGAAGCAATGTTAATCAACATCATTATTATTATTATATGATGGATTGCTTGCTCTTTCAGTGTTTCATATGAAGTGTGTTTCACTTTGCATGGCCAATTTTAACATTCATTGAATCAAAGAGAGGCAGAAAAATTCATATTTGCTCAGGGACTATCTTCTTCCCCTGAAACAAGGATGACATTGGCTCAAATCCCCCGTCAGACAAATCACAGAACTGAACCCTGTTTTCTTGTGCTAATATTTCTTAAGGTTTTTAATTAAAGATCTTCAAGGGTTCAAAGCAAATTATAATTGACTTCAGTTTTATCCAGGAAACCTCAGACTGCTACAGATCAGATGACAGAGTCTAAGACTGAGTATTCAAAAGAGTTTAGATGAAATAGTTTGTCTGACTTCTATGGTAGACACTAGGAGTCTCCTTCTT
>VZSG01000201.1:1278272-1287996 GCA_013398315.1 Nothoprocta pentlandii | reverse complement strand
GACCCTGCGTGTGCAGGGGGGTTGGACTCGATGACCTCTGAGGTCCCTTCCAACCTCAAGCATTCTATGATTCTATGATTCTATGATTCTATGAAAATATCTAGTAGTCTGGCTTAATATTCAGCTGTCTTCTTTACATCACCATTTGTTTTCTTATACAAAATACAACTTTCTACTTCAACAATATAGGACAAAAGAGTCCTCCAGACAACAACCTATATCACTTTATATCCTTGACTGAGTCCTTGGTCACCATCTTTCTTAAACTGCTATAGCAAGAACTCAGGTTAATCATAGCAGATTGATGTATAGGTAAGACATTGACATAAAGTACAATAAAAACTGCTGATCTGAAGTAGCAAAAGTTTTTTTTTTTTTTTCTTCTTTTTTTAATCTAGGATTCAGGAATGGTGAAGAGAAATGATTAACTTAAGTATATATTTTATATTTATCTATACAATAGTTTGGCTGTGAAAAATTTTAGAAATTTTGTCCTAGATATAAAGAAACAAATCAAAACTTAGGATACTTGACAGTTTTTATGAATCACACTTGCAGAACCACAGGCTTAAAAGGTTTTTCAGTATTCTTAAGGCAGTCATAATTTATTTTCTTTTCTTCATATGCTACATCTTTTAAATATATGCTTCACTTTGTCATCTGGCACTGTCCCATGTTGGGATTGATCTTTGTGTTTAATTAGAGGTGACTATGATTTGATTAATCTCAAACATGTGTTATATTTGCACAATATGGAAAACTGCATTCTATATTTTTCAACTTAAAATATGCTTGAACATAATGGAAATACGCCAAACTCTTTCTAATGACTCAGGACCTAATCTTATCACAACGAACAATGTGGATACAATCAAGAAAATACATTCTAATCCATCTGAAGCATTAAAAGGTGACAGAAGTATGCACTAATCATGTACAATATTTCTGAATATGATACAAACAGGATTTCAAATACACGAATGCATACCATCTGAGCATTGTTGCTATGTGTAAGTCTTAAGTTCTCCACCTATCTTTTTATTTCCATAAGGTGTTGTCTCAGCCTGAAAATTTTCCTTTGTCCCACATTTTGGCATGATTCCTGTTTTAACTTTTTTGTGGATACTAACCAAATTTTTCAGATTTAAGGAGCTAGCAGAAAACAATAACACATTTCCACTCTTTTTTTTGGATCACTCTTTGTCTTGAAAGGTCGTTAAACCTAAACTACTATTGTAGTCATGTAAATAAGTTAATTTATTAGAATTATTCATATGTTTAAACAAAATTTTCAAATTAATAATCATGCATGTTATATTAGGAAAATTCATCATATGAGGAAAGTTAAGCATATGATTAAATGTTTTCTAGGATTATAAGCCTTTTAAAAATCAGTTGTAGACAGAATAAGCTATGCATACTTTATGCCAGATTAATGTAAATGCCTACGCACTTCTGTGCAAATAAAAGTATGGTGAGAATTTACAAAAGTTCTGTAAAATTTCCTCAGGCCATTCAAAGGAGATTATTCTAAATAAGTTAAATATAACAATTCTAATTTTAAAAAATGACAATTATTTAATTAGATGAGTCTTATTTTTTGATGTACAACTTTGTTGTTATTATTATAATATTATTATACAGCCTCCAGTGCTAATTGAAATATAATTCTAATTAATTTTTCCTACAGCTGTACACAAATCAATAACTGTAAGCATCCCAAAGGAAAAGCATGTTGCATAGCTCTCCAAGATCCTAATGAATGCAAATAAGCTGACCTTTCTCTGACAACTATGACTATTATTTCACAATTTTACCATTGAAATTGCTGTAATCAGCGATTCATACTGCAAATATGGAACCAAAACTAGCTGGAAATAACTATGCATTACCAAAAGCAATATTATATAGTTATTATAGTGAAGAAACTTCCTGCTTTTGGTACTCAATCCCTCTAATATATGTTGCCAAATAGCACCTTCAAAGAATATATGAATGCTCTCTTATTTAGCAGAAAAAATATACACCATTTTGGATATTTTTTGTTTTAATTCTCCTACTTTTTATTGTTTAAAAAGAATCTTCAAACCTTGAAATACTGTTTTTTAACATTAACTCATTTTTCTATATATAAATTAAGGCAATGAATCTGAAATGGAAAGAAGATTACATTCGAAAATAGAAAAGCAGAATACTGCCTTTTAAAAGATTCAGTATGCCTACAGAAATACAGTATTTCTCATTCAGTGATATAATACAAATGTGAATGAATACAACAGGTATGAAACAATGAACTACTTTCACATAAATGCTTTTCAAATAGTGCCAGAAAAAATAAAGTATAAATGAAAACTAGAGTACACTTTCAACATCATTTTTATAATGAAAGATATATAAAGGTTTAGAAAGGCCTGATATTCTGAGTACTGAATGGAGATTATCCTAGTTTCTAGGAAAAAAAAATTATTTATTACAGGTTTTCTGGAATAATAATTACTTACAGTAAGCACACTAATGTAATATTAAGTCAGAAGAAAATAGTAAGATCCAAAAAAGAGCTTCACTAAAATTTTCTATTTTCACTCTTCTCTTCAACATATCATCTTGAAATACATAATGTTGGAAAATACCATGATCAACTGAATACTGTATCAAATAATATATTAGAAAGTCTCCCTGTTTGGAAAATAAGAACTACTGAAATCCTATATACAATTTCTCTAATATTACTAATAATTCTATTGTCATGTTCATATAATACCCATGATATTTTGAAAGAATAGTCCTTTCTTGGTGACATTTCTTCAAGATCTATATGCTCATACTCGTAATTCTTTCATGCTCTGAGTGATCTCTGCTACGTCTCACTCATTATTGATCTTCAAGGCATTTCTCCCAATCCTTTTCCCAGTGTGGTCACCAAACAGTATAAAAGTTCAATAGGAAGATCAGCTGCTCATCCACTTTTTGCTAAAGCAATTTGTATTATGGATTTATTTTAGCAGTCTACAGTGGCAGTTGCTGTTTTTACTATTTAAATGCTTTGATTATCTGACCTTGCTTACTTTATCTTTTTAAGTGCTGTGTATGGGCTTTAAAGTTGATCAATAAATGGGGATTCCTCCACCACATTAGGTTGAAATCAATCCTGATTCAGACTATTTGTATTTTACTCTTATGAGTCAATCTGTCTTTCTTAATTTTATATTTTCTTTTCTTAAATAATTTTTCCTGCCACTGCAAATGCTTACTGTCAGGTAGATTTCCATTACAATCAATTCAGCTTTTCCCAACAGTAACTATTGTGTCTGGGAAGACGTAAATGTTTTCAGGATAACATGATGACCAGGACAGTCTTCTCATACATTATAGTTATTATTTTATTAAATTATTGTGTGTGTGTGTAGTGTAAGCTGTGTTATACAATTTTTAATTACATCTTATTTTCCTTTTATTTTTTCCACTAATATTCAGAAAACTATGGGTTCATGGACATTTTATTTCTTAACTGTAGTTCCATATAGTCATTTAGAAAAAGATAAGATAATGGAGCCATGTGGTCTTCACTATGCTATGGTAATCTTTAAAATGCTGCAGTTAAATTAAAGAATTAAAATGAGTCCTGAATTTGTGTAGTTTAAAATTACCATCTGAGAGACATTTCCCTCTTAAATAGCAACTTATTTAATTAATTTAGATAAAATTTCTACTTTTTCAAATTTTAAAAATTTCTCAAAAATTGCGAAGTTCAATTGGGTTAATTGGGTTAATTAAACATAATGAAAATCTTACAGAGCAATAAGAAGTCCTAACATGGATACTTTAAATTGTAACTGGAAAATGAGATTTAATATAAAATCTAACAATAAAGTTAATATACTGTTCATCTGATACTGAGCATTCAGTATTTTATCTACCTATATCATAAAAAACTAACTGAACTACAACTATTGACTTCACCTGAATATGTTTGCCAAAGTTCAGAAAAAGGAAGTCCATTTTTCCCCTTTTTAACTAAGACACACTAAAAAATAAAGGGGGGGGGGGTATGACTTCCATTCTGAATTAGAATTCAAATAATGAAGTCACTCACTTCATGTAGCCCCTGTAATGTTTAAATCACAATTCAGAAGTTGTATAAGAAAGCTTTGCAGCTATAAAATAAAATAATGAACAATACTTAATATTAAGACAATAGTCATCTTCTATCTTGCAAACGTGTACAGTTTTTCACAATTTCATAGTATAATTGGCTTCACAAGATTACTAACATTCATAAATGTTTGCAAGTCTTTGGCTTAAAATGGCATTAAGATGTGAGGCTATTTTGCTCAATTTAGATGAATAAATTATTTCTTTCCTTTGTAAAAGAAAACTTACCTACTCTTCAACTTATCTTGTTCTTCAACTGATTGAGAATGTTTCTGCCTGAAGGTGATTCCAGGTACAGTGGACATTGAGACCTTGAGAGGCTCTTATTGTGTCTCTTTGATGCCATTATCCTTATCTTAAAATTCTCTACACCTTTTTTTATTTTTATTTTTTTTCTGAATTTCTAAAATAAAACAGGTATTATTCAACACCAGACTAGAACATGGTATTAAGATTAACCTTTTAGAATGATTTGGAATATTTCTGCATCAGTTGTAGCTACATATACAGTATGCAGTGCTATCTTTCTAAGAAGGAGGACAAAAAGATAAGTGACACATGTATCTTAAATACTTATATACTTATGAGATATTAATATTAAAATAACTTAAAAAAATAATGTGATGAAAGAGATTTATATCATATTAGATCCAGTGACAATACTGGTGAATATTCAACCTATTTTGTGTAAATTACTATAAAACTTGTGTTACAAGCATGGTCAAAATGATAGTATGGAAAGTAGCTAATAATAAACAGTCTTTAAATGATGAGAACCAGATTAGGATTTTCTTGCAAGTGTATTAAAGCAATTGTGTGTATATGAAAGGGAAATGCTTTAAGCATCTAACACAGAATATATCCCACATTGAAAAAAAAGAGTGAATATACAATAATTCTTTAGGTAGTGCACGATAAGACATATTTTTCTGGAAATTATTAGTTTAAGAAGTGCAAAACAATAATCTTTTCTGGTTTGAGACTACACTACATATACATACACATTTTAAGATAATTGCTAAATAATTGCATCAAAATTCTGCCATATCAGAATTTTTATAAGTAACTTTAGTTTATGCAGAATGTCACTCCTGAAAAAAAAAAAAAACTAATAATTCACTTCAGATTTTCAGTGTAAAAGTTTCTTCCTTTCCCTTTAAAATTCTAATTTATGAAAACATCTTTCATTATGGGGCAAATTACTTTAAGCATTTCTGGAATTTGGGGATGTGAGAGGGGGTGGTTGTTTTTGACAAAACCTACCCACATAAAAAAAATAAAATAAAAATACAAAGGAGGGTAAGAATTACTAGCCACTATTATACAATAGCTTCTAGTGCATGTTGGGAGGAGGATTCAACTTATTATGTAATGCTTATTAACGTTACTTCTGAAGATTTTTCATTTCATTTTGACAGCAGAGGGGAAATTTAGAAGAATTCACTGTGCCAAATATCATGCACTTCTGCAGAGCACAGCTTAAAAGAGACAAGTCCATACTGTTTCCCTCAAGTGGGTAAATGTTAAGAGAGAAGAATCCAAGTTTCATGATGCAGCAGCACAAAGCTGGGAAGTGAAAATTATGTTGCAGCAGAGTCTTGAAAATATGACTGTAAAAGTTAATCAATAAAATGTCTATTCCTGTCTATTCACTAGAGGCCCCAGCTGCATAGCTTCACACAATCGATACTACAAATTATTACGATTTCCAGGTTCCCACTGGACATTCCGAACAAATCTTTCAAGTGTAACAGGCTTATATGGCGGGGGGTGGGGGGGAATGGGGGGAAGTGGGGGAAGAGACTCTTATTTTAGGTTTCTTTCATTCAGAATAAGCACAAAGAAAAACAAAAGCTTCTGACTTCCTAAAACTTTCAGCTGTTTTTCTCTGAAACATATATATATATTCTGGGTATCCAATGAAATGAGCAGAAAATATTTTTACTGTTCCTTATTTTTATTCTGGTAAACTAATGAAATTAAGGAACCTTTTATTATTTTTAAAATCCTACTCAATCATTTCCTTTTTTTACCACTTCCAGGAAAAATAACTTTTAATGCATGTTTTTACAGCAAGGAAATAAAGCATACAGAAATAGCCTTTTCCCCTCAGAGGCCCCACAACAGCTACTGCAGAATATTAGCTCTCCATGCAGTTTTAATGCACCAATTTATGCTGCACTGCATTTTTCTTCCTATGGTCCCATACTCTCACCTTGATGCCATCTCCTTTTGCCATATTCGCTATGTAGGAAGGTAGGCAAACTCCAGGACTGCATGACTTTGAATAAGTCAGCACCAGAGGGATGCTACTTTACAAGACATGCAGTACCCTTCACAGAGGCTGAACATAACCTCTGTGACATCCCTGCTCCCAGAAGACCCAGGGGACAGAGATCCATTGCTCTTTCTGTCTCCCAAGGAGCAGAAACTGCCTTGAACAACATGGTTGTGTTTCAGGTACACTGTAAAATTTTATTTTAAACGAGGACTTGAAAATATAAAATCTCTGAATTTTTGTTGTCAGGTTTTTACCTTTATTATAACTATTGCTTTAAATGTAGTTTTATTTTTTTCCAAATTCAACAAACTCTTGCCACTAGTCATAGTACTTTTAAAAGTAAATTATGTCACAAATATAAGGATGAAATTTAATCTAAGAATTGAGAAAGAAAAACATTGTGATAATGTATAGAGCTAAGAAGATTACTCTATGCTAAAACTTATTATGCTCATGTACTAATGTAACAAACCTCTAAACTCTCAAATAATATAGAAAACAGCATAGAAAAAAAAAGTAGGTTAGTTCATAATTAATGTTAACAAATACAGTTCATGTGTTGATTTGCTCACAGACTGTGCAATATGAAATTGTATTAAAGTGTCCCTGAAACTCTTCTGGTGATTTTAGCTTGGCCCTTTATTTTAACATAAGTAAAATTTGTTTCACTCGACTGTCAAGAAATTCCTCTCCCTCAGAAGTTTCTCTACAGAGTCGATCAGATACTGCTGGGAATTTCAATACCTTCCTTCTACCAATATCTCACACTAAGTTATTCACACTCAGTAGTCCCAGAAGTTTGTAAGCTTTTTACTCTCAAAGAAGCATCTACAGAGATTGGCATAGCATGGGGTTTTGGCAACTTAGGGGAATCTCTTGAAAACGGTTAAGAAAAGCTATTGTGGCAAAAGATTCAAGTTAGGCTAGGAAAGAAAATCAGTGACACTACTCTCCCTAGAGCAGTACTAGTAATGTCTTTAGAGAAATAACTACAGGTTGAAAACTACCAAGCTATTTTATTTAGAGAAATGAAGACACATTACTGAACACAATGTTTTTTCCATGGAGCTTTTCCCAGTCTTCAGCAGATAAATTAACTTAAACATATGAGCTACAGAAAGGTTGAAGATCCAGTTTAAAAGTGACTTATTTACACTAAGTATAGAAATTATAAAATTATCATATTTAGATTTTAGAAGCATGATGTTTATTTCCTCTAAACAAACCTGCTTAGAAGAGATTTGTTGATACAGTCTTTGATGTTTGTCACAAATTTGAGATAAACATTCAGTTTCAAATGTTCAGTCCATCACTTCTTTTTACAGTCAAGCTATCTTATGTAAAGTATTCTGTGCTCTGTGGCATTACAAAACAGATTGAGATTCTATCCATATATATAGTGATAAATTTATTTAACTTGAGTAAGGAGAGACTGTTTATATAAAATAGAGCAAAAAGAATCAACTGAAGTGAATCATTTTTAACATGTTTTAAATAATAAAAAATGGAATAATGAATCAGTTTGTGGCTCAATATAAATATGCCCTGAAATTTTGTTAATTTATCAAAAAAACACAGTTGCTGAAGGTTAACATTTTTAAATTACATTTACAAAATTAATATTTAATCAAACAGACAGTAAATTGGTCTCATAAGAACAGAGGTATTTTTATCAGTGTAAACTTTCCTAAAGTACAGTATGCATTTTTTCTTCTATGTTAGCAACTTCATATGTGCCTTGCTGTTGTGGCTAAAAGTTCAAACACCAAATTTCCTTTAATTTGGTAGTGTCTTGCTTAGAAGCAGCCTCTTTAAGAAAAAAGAAAGACAATAAGACCCATATGTAACCTTTGGTCTCTAAAAAGAGGAAGATGAGAATACCACTAATATATAGGTAATAAATAAATTCCATATACTATTTTACTTGAGCATACAGAACCTTTTATTTCTAAAGTTAAACAAGTCACTAACAATAGGATTTTTTGAGCATCTACAATATTTAAGTGCTCAAAATATTTTACAGCGTATAAAAATCAATCATTTAGATTTAATACTTTATTCACTAGGTTATAGAACACATTTACACTATATCTTACCTGAGATAATTGTTTAATAAAATACATACTAAAAAGATTTATGATTAACTTTACTATCTTCTGTTTCTCAAATACTAAAAAAAGCAGTAACTCACTTGTAATCACTAATTTCTTCTTCAGAAGCTATAATACGTTCTCTCAGGGTCTTCAGCTGTGTCTGTGATTTTTCTACTGTTCTGTTCTTGGCGAACTGTTTCTGCTATTTGCTCACTTAGCTGCTCTTGAGCTGCTTTCAAGCTGGATTCCATTAGAAGAAGTTTTTCATCTTGACTGGCAAGTTCTTGGGCTGAAAGATAGAAAAAAAAAAGCATTACATTTTAAACCCAAGCCGAGTGATATTTTTGTTTTAAATGTATTGCTATGCAACCTCCCCCCCAGTAGGACTTAGCCAAATACTGTTTTCAGGAGAAGAGCTTCATTTAATTTCCAAATCTGAAAAGAAAAATATGCCACAAATATATTAATATTTGCCTTAAATCTCTTTCAGTGTATTCTAGCAAACTTAAAGAAACTTGGGCTCAATATTGTGCAAACAGTTAAACTGCTACCAAATCCTACTGTGTATAGAGACATTCTGTATTTAGTTCATTCTAAAACACTAATTACCTTCATATTCTGAAACATAACTCAATCGAGAATTTAGGATCTCAGTTTTGAAAAGGTCTCTAAGCTGTCACAATCATAATGTATACCATTTAAACTGAAAATCTTCAATTTCATTGTGATTTTTTCCTGAATTACAGAACGCATACATAGTAAAAAGCCGTTCTTTTCCAAGGTCATCCAACAGATGGCAATCTTTCCTTAGACCAAGAGAAACCAGAGCTATACGCTGCCAGATGCCTCAGAAAAAATAAGTGATTTAAGACAAAGACATTTTTCCTTTGTTCTTTGTTGACCATTTTCTTAAAAGATATATGTACATAGGTTTTAATTTAAATATTTAACCCTCAGTATGTGCATGTATGAGTGTGCACGGGCATGTGCTTGTGTGTGCATATGCACACACACACCGCCATACATATGTATTTGTTTTTCCACTTTTCCATAAATACATGGCCTCAGGCACATAGGCACATTTAGTTACCAATTTTAAGATACCGAGGAGTTAAATTGATCATTAGAACAAGTGTTTCACATGAAATAGCTTATAGGAAGAATTCTCTTCACTATCTAACAGTCAAATAATTTTGAA
>VZSG01000201.1:1263272-1273272 GCA_013398315.1 Nothoprocta pentlandii | reverse complement strand
TATGATCTGCTCACATTCTTCAACTTTGGGAGATTTTTCATGATATTGATTTTTCAACACCAGAAACTTGTTTTTAAAATTAGAAATTATTTTATACTATACCATATATCCTGATTCACTTATCTACTGCTTAAAATCATAATGTATAGCTCAATTTCCGGATTTAAAATGCTGAACATGTTGTTTCTTGTCTTTTGTAGATTAATTTCATTGCACTGAAAGATTTGGAAAGAGTTATTAAGCTTACATGAAAGACAAAATTAAATCTTAAAAAGTAAAGTTGTATTTTCATTATCTGTAAACAGTTAGATAATATTGCTGTTGTTTGAGCTCAAAGTCCAATTTCCCACAGTTTTCAACTTAAATAGATTTTAACCGGACTTAAGTAGAATTTAACTTTACTTAAATAGAATTAACTAGAATTAATCAACTACTTAAGTAGATTTTTTTAAGTAGTTGATTAATCGTAGTTAATTCTACTTGAGGTAGCTAATTACTGTACTTCTGCAGCCTATTTATTATCTTTTGTTATGGTTCAAGGAAATAAAACTTTACATTCAAACATGAAGAGTGGGTCTGAAATTCTGTCAAATCATACTAAATTTTTATACATCATGTTCATAGTAGTCTTTTGGAATTCTTCTGCTTCTTAGTGCTTTTTTAAAGCTTTTTTCTATGGTAAAGGCAGCTCTTCTTTTAGCTGGTCAACTGTGTTACCATGATTGCCTAGTTTTATTTTTATTTATTCTAATGTAGTTATTCATAATTTCTGTTCTAAGGATATAAACATTATTCACTTTTAGTGGCTAGGTTCTCAATAGTATGTCCAGTCATGGTCATGTCAGTATCATATTATACGAATATATGAAAAATGGTTATATTGTTAGAGAGAAAAGACCCTCTAAATAAACACATATATAATGGTATTTTTAGGTGTTTCACTGTCAAATTTAACCTTGCTCCTAATCAAACTCTTCCAGTATTATGAATATAAATGAAATGTTCAAAAACCAAGCTGTGGAGCTCCTTACATACAAAACATTTTTTTTTCTCTAAATGTCTGGTGATTAAATATTTAGAAGCATAAATTTTATTTATTCTACTTTAAGTTTTAACATTAATATTTTTACGCTTAAGTGGAAGTTTCTTATTTCATGTGTTAAATCTAAAAGTGAAAATATTAACCAAACCTGTAAACATTATACCTGCATTAAAAAGTCTCTCTGTCAAAACTTCATAGTTAAGATTGCTAATAAGGATGGCAGCAAAGGTAATTCAACAAATCATCCACCCAAGATGATTGATTTGCATTAAATTTAAGGAAAATAAGATGTACAGAGATCTCTACAAACAACTCACAGGGTGTTTCTCTAAATTTCATAGTGGATTTCACTGGAAAAGGACAGAAACTTTTACCGTGGGTTCATCTCAGGTCTCTCCTTCAGAGCATCACAGACTTTCTAACAACTCAAAAATGCACATTTTTTTTTCTTGGGGGAAAAAAAATGTAGTTCAAATATATCCAACCTTCTGTAAGATTTGAGTCAGTGAATATTTTTCATTTCTGCATTCTTTTTGATATATATACACTTTATGAACAATAATTTTGTCTTCTTCTAGACTACTGATAATAAACAAAAGCAGATTCCTCTGCAATTTTACCAGAAATGCTTCATTGTATTATATTTGTAAATTTATCGTATTTGATCTCTAAGCTTACTGTTACTCTAGTTAATGCATTCCGTTCTGCCTACAGTCTTCATTTTATTCCAATGCACAGGTACTTCATAGATTCCTTACTGAAATCTTTATGTAGTCCATATAGTCATTTTAATTGACCAAAATAGTAATTCCATACAAGAGGATCCATAGAACATTTTTGCTTGGGTTTTAATTATTCTTTCTTAATTTACATCATTTACTGAAAATAACCTTTTTTTTTGCCTTTTTTTTTTCCTATTTCATATGTTTTAGTGCTTTTGTCAAGTTAAATGATTAATGATTTGCAAAGTCATATTAAGCTCAATGCTGGATTTAATTCCATACAAGAGGATCCATAGAACATTTTTGCTTGGGTTTTAATTATTCTTTCTTAATTTACATCATTTACTGAAAATAACCTTTTTTTTGCCTTTTTTTTTTTCCTATTTCATATGTTTTAGTGCTTTTGTCAAGTTAAATGATTAATGATTTGCAAAGTCATATTAAGCTCAATGCTGGATTTCATTCAGTCATTCAGAACTTCTCCACTGCTACCAGACTTACTACATCTGAGCACTGCTAGCTCAGAGAAGTATTCAACTGTTTTTACAGACACTCAATTGTGATTTTACTGAATTTCAAGATTTTTAAAAGTTTTGTTTATAAAAGGCTGCTAAAAATGATCCCAATTTATTTTAAGAAAAATAATACATATATATATATATATAAGGATCATTGTGAGCTGCACTTCTCTTAATGTTTTGGACAATGTCTGGTTGTGCGCAGTGTGCCCAAGCGGATGTACAATATTCCAAGTCTACTAAGTTTGTAATTATAAAATCAGATCATTTCTCTATTAAATGTCTCCAAAATGTGGGATGGCCCATAAACTCTCCTGAATAATGGAAATTAACAGTTGTAGTCTTCTAAGTCTCCTATAGACTCCTTCTGCATCTCTTCTCCTTCTCCTGCTCTACTGAGCTGTGAGATCCAGGATCTTAATCCATCTCCACAATGTGAAGAGCTCTGCAGACATAACATGAAAGGAAAGCACTGAACAGGTTAACAGAAGAATTCCTCACAAGGCTTTAGTACGAAATTAGTCCAGACAACAAGGTCTTTTCTATTAATAACAAATTCTGGGGCACATTTTGCCTAATCTGGTCTCATCTCTTACTAATAACAAGGGTCTTTCTGACAGCTTGAAAAGAATTTTCCCTGATTTCACTGAAAGTGCCTCCTATATAATGCCGATGATTCCCCCACCTCCAAACAAACTGCAGGGAGACATTCTGAAATGGCATTTTGGTCTTGGACCTTACTCATGATGATACTTCCTTCTTGCTTACCTGAGGTAAGAAAAACAGTGTCCCATATGGAAAGACAACTAGTTAAAACTCAATTAAAGATGATAATCCCAGACTGTATTTCCATTCATTTTTTAGTGATTATCTTAAACAAGATGTTAAGCACTTCTCCCGGCCAAATCCTGTTATCTAGAGGAAATTTCATTAATGATTCATAATCATCTTTTTATATGAAACACAAATAAAATTTGGATTAGATAGGGACATACAGCTATTTGTGTGACTGCTGTAAACCAGGTTGGAAGCCAATTTAGCTGAAAATCATCCTTTTTTTTTTTTTTTTTAAATTCTATTTTCCCTGAGATAGCTCCAGGCTAGCTCCTTCCTCTGGTTTCTCAAGTGGCTATAAACAGCTGTATCTTGACAGTGCATGGAAGAAGTTCAAGGGAAAAGAGAGATGAAGACAGGTTTGCAATTGCCATAACTGCCAGCACTGTTCAGTTTCTTTCCAAAGACAAAACAAAAACATTTTTAAATTTCCAGCCATCTGCATCATGATGGAGTTTGTCTTCTTTCGATGCTGTTATTATCCCCACCCGATGGTAATCATATTTTAGCATCTCAAGATTTTTATTTAACATATTTAGCTTTTACTCATCAGCTGTTTGCAGTCTCCTGTCTTCTGTAATCAATGTCCATGGTTTTCATTTCCAACTAAGGTGCCTTTTAAACTAACAATTTTTTTTTTCAAGAATGTAAGAATGTAAGTTTGGGGCAAAGCAAAATTATCTTAAACACTTCCTAGTTTCTAGTCAGCCCATAACACAGAAGAACTGAGTGATCAGACGGAATATGGAGAATAAATGTCATTCCAGTTTCTAAAATTATTGTAAGAAATAGCTCATAAATAACTATTATACTAAATGTACTTTATGGTGCACACACACACATACACAAACAAAACTAAGGAGTTTCTGTAATATCTCAAATTGTAGGATCATAAAAATACATAAAATATAAGAAAGTGACATGCTAAATGTTGTTGCATTAAAAAAAAAAAAATCTTCTGCAGCTAAAATCAAGAAAAAGTCAAACGAAATTACCTTGGTGGTTTTGGTCTATTGTAAAGGAGCATCTATGCTCACTATCCAAGTTGAAAATCTGGTTAAGTCTAATTTTCCAGACAGCCCACTAAATATAAAGTCACAGGAAAAAATAAAGAAAGCATATCAACAGAATATTCAAATTAATATCCATTTAATATATCCCTGTATGCTGATTAGTCAAATTTAATTATAACAATGGCTTCTATATACATTCAATTATAATCAATTGTTTTCATCAACTTTTTGTAAGGTTAATCTGAGTCTGGACCTTATCATGATTTAATTTTGAATCTGAAAAATAATCTCATATTTGTAGGATCTTGATGCTTTTGGATTACTGCATCAAAATAATGGTAGTAGTTGAGCAAGAAAATTTCAACAGATTCTGAAAAACACCTTCTCATTTTGTAGTTTTGGAATTATTAGGGAAGATGTTGCCATCAAACTTGTCTTTTATCATATTTTTTCCATAAGAGGTTTTGCTAGGCAAACGTTCTGAAGACCTATCTTACCTCTATGTGAATTTTGTGCAATATTCTTTCTTGTTTTATGCAATGTTTTCCCTTCCTCACAGACAGCATTCTCAAAGGACTATCCTAACAGATAGTAGAGAATTCCAACTTCTAACCTTGCAGAGCCATAAAATATTAGGCTTGAAAGTAATGAAATATTTTTAGTATACCAAAACTTGTACTAGTGCAGAGGTAAATCTTTGCCATTCTAGGCCTCAGAAGAGTGAGAAAATATTCCTGAAGAAAGTACCATGGAATACCAAATACTAAATACTAAGGCAATAAAGGGCATAAAAATGTATTTATAAATTATATACTGATTTTTTTTAAATTGTAATGATTAGAAAGTACTGGAAAAAAAATGCCTCAGTGATAGCAATTTATTCTGCAGAATAAACATCATAGGTTTGTAGTTCTTAAACTTATATATCAGCTTAGTGGAAATATATGTATTATATCTTCTCTAAGTGTCTGTGGATCTAAACATTTGGAAAAGTTTGGCCATTGTCATTAAATTAAAAAGAATTTTCACAGTATCACAGAATGGTTGAAATTGGAAAAAGCTCTAGAGATCATATAGTCCAACCCTCCTGCTCAACCTCCCGGAGCAGCCCGTTCCAGGGCTCTGTCACCCTCACAGTAAAGAAGTTCTTCCTCATATGAAGATGGAGCTTCCTGTGTTTTAATTTATATCCAGTTTTAATTTAATATCCAGTACCCCTTGTTGGCCACCACTGAGAAGAGTTTGACCCTATCCTCTTTACATTCTCAGGTATAGAATCACAGAATCCTTAAGGTTGGAAGGAACCTCCAGAGATCGTCTAGTCCAACCCTCCTGATCAAGCAGGGACATCTAGAGCATGTAGCACAGGGTGGCATCCAGGTGGGTTTTGATGATCTCCAGAGAAGGAGATTCCACAACCTCTCATGGCAACTTGTTCCAGGGCTCTGTCACCCTTCACTGTCAAGATTTTTTTCCTTAACAAGATAAGATGCCACTTATTCCAAATAATGACTTTTTTTTTCAGACATGTAGTTCTGTAGCTCTGGCGTTATTACAGTGAAAAAGGCATTAAAAGGCATTTTTCATTTTTAGATGATCTGTCAATATTATGTACGCACACGAATCACACAGAATCACACACAGAATCACAGAATGGTTAAGGTTGGAAGAGACCTCTAGAAATCATCTAGCAACTCCCTTGCTCAAGCAGGGACATCTGTGCACACATGCAGATTTCTTTTTTCTCAGTACAGTGAAGTACAGTTCACTGTACTCAGTACGGTACATTTTTTTTTCCTTAAAAGTATGGAGGTTTATGTAAGTAAATGCAGAATTTCCTATAATCAGGAAGACTGTTAACATGGAATATGGATTTTTAAAGGACAGTGAACATCCTAGCATGACATATGTTACATATCAAGCATTACTATGATAAAAACATAACATCTACAGATGATGATGGTTTTGGAATGGGGTCAATGAATGGGGGATAATCAGTCCTATGAATGGAGTTTCCCATCAGTGACAGACTTTCTTGTAAGTGGCCATCATCAATAACAGCCCTCGCAACAACACTTCTGAGTACAGAAAGCAGTTATTCAAAATGGCTTTGCAGAGAGTATGTGAGTAAATTACCCTAAAACTTAGTATTGTGCAACTACAGTTTTAAATTATAAACTAGCTGTTAATATTGCTCCAAAGTATACAGAGAAGTGGAATAAAATTAACATACTTGGTATCAACTTAGTTGTATTTTGTATACTGCATATTTGAGGCATCCAGAAACCTATTTATTTTCAGCCCACAAAAGAAAAATGCTATGATAATTTGTATCCATAGTTTCTTTAATTTTGAACTATAAGGTACAGAGACTAATATACGAAAACATGAGCTTAAAAAATTCAGTTTTTGAAATTGAAAAGTATAAGAAAAATATTTTTAAGTCATAACAAGAAGGTACTTTAAATGATTAACTATATAATCTCTGTTTTTATAAGATTATTACATTACGTTGGACTCATGTATCATGAAGAAAGAATTTAAAATTTGGAGAGGCCAAAAAAGTGAATTCCTTTCACCACAGATTAATTTATTACACTTTCAAACACAAACTACAGGCCTGCGCTAGAAAGAAATCTCACATTAGCATAACAATACCACAGGATGTTGGAACAGAAAGAGCTGAATGAGCAGCATGGCTAGGAACAAGTCTTCAGCTGATTTGTTCCACTGCAGCTACTGAGCTATGAAACTTTGAAGACCTGGCTCATTTGAATCAATTCTTTCAGCTTTTCATGTTCACAAGCACTAAATCTTGTAAAAGAAACAATCAGTCATTAACCTTTTTCTAATACTGATGTGTTATTGAAACTACAGCTTGTATGCTTAATTATTTTAGGATTAAATACAGAGCATCTGAACTTCATAGAAAAATCCTTCACAACTGCAGAAGCATTTAAATTCGGCTGTTTTTATTATGAATTTGAAGAGTTAGCATTCAAATGTAGTACACATATGTAAAGCATATACTCAATATAGTTAATATTTTATATATACACATGATATTTTTAATGTATATGCTTTAAAGAATATCATATATATAGTTTTATTTATTTTTGGAATATCTTTGTCTTCAAAAGAATAGCTGCACAATACATAAAATACTGACAAAACTGTCACCATTAGGGGCCACCATTTACAAAATGAAAACAAAACAAAAACAAACAAACAAAAAAAAATTCTACCCAATAAACAAGTAATTATTTTCCCCCATAATAAGACCTAATTGTATTTGAGAATTCAAATATATCTTATTACAATTTTACATTTGTAATAAAAATAATGGAACAACTCCAACATTTTTAAGTGAACAGTATACTTCTGTTTCTTGCTCAGTAATTCCAGTTTGCAAATCATAGTAGGTATTTTTCATACCTCTGAGAAGAAGAAGGCTCTTTGTTTTTGTTAGTTGTTTCTGGGTTTGAGTGGTTTTTTTTGTTTTGTTTTTTTGTTTTGTTGAGGATTATGCCCGTGTTAACTTCAGAAACTTAGTTCAGCTTGGATTTTATAAAGATGTCTTCTCATTAATAAGCATGTTTTTCTTTTTTGAAGTTACCTACCATAACAAAATTATGTCCTGTATCTGCTGGATAGTTTAAGGCAGTATATATTATACTTCAAGCAGTTTCAAACGAGTTTTAATTTCTTGAGAGATCTTTTAATTTTTTACGATAGTAAAAAGAATAGTTTTCTTGAAAAATAAATAAAATGTGGTCATATTAGTAATATCTCATTGAAATATATAATATCTGTCCTACATGGATCTCCTGTTCAGCTCTGATTGTTGGATCACTTTCTCAGCTTGATTTAGGTGATCTTCCTGTTCACTGTATTTATCATTTTGTTCACATACCTAATGAATACCACATATTGCGTAGTATGTTTTTCTGCTTCTGGTTCAGTTTACTGACCTTAACCTTTTAAATACTCACCTACTTAGAATGAATATATTTAGTTAGTGAGGTCTATATGAGCAATAGAGTTTTTATATATGCTTTAGAGTTTTTAAGCAGCTATTCATTGAGACTCTTAAATTTTTTTTTCAAGGTAAAATAAATAAATGGCAACTGAAGAAAAAAAATCTTCTAATTAGAAACCTTTATATTCCTCAGCCTTTCAATTATTTGGGAAATTTTCCCATGAAAAGAAATTTTCTATTAAGCATTTATCTGCTGTTTCCATTTGCTTTAAATACAAAGACATATTGCTAGAACACAGCCAGCTGCTTTAGAAATTATAGTAAAATGAAAATTACCTTTGGAGAGAAATAAACTACAATATTCAGCAAATACCCTGATGCCAAGGAACTGCCCTGTGTATCACTAGTAGTAGGTATTAGCACATAAACTTGCATGCGGAAAAAAAAAAAAAATGTAGAAAAATAGACATCCATATACTATTGCAAAATCCCAAAAGGCTATGAAGAGGATGATGAATTAATAAAAGTATATGGAAATGTAAACAGAATCAAAAAAGGTGATACTTACAAAAGCTAAAGCAAAGACACACTTAGCACAAATTTAAATAATAGAAAATTGATTATGAGTTTTCTGAATTGTATGACTTAGAATAGCTCCTTTAGATAAGCTCCTTTGAAAGAGCTTGTGTTGTATGTTGGAAATTCTGCCCATAGCCTATATATATCAAAAGTGTAAAACCTTCAGAAACTAATCAGAGCATCTCAAGTTTAACTGAATAATTCAAGTGCTTTGCTTTTAAATTATTTTTGTTCTTTCAAGGAAATCCAGTATTTCACCAATTCTTTAAAAATTATCAGAGTTAACTGTTGTCAAATCTAAGATTCCATCAGAGAGCTGTTTAACTACTCCAAGGGAGGCTAAGCTCTTATTTTTTTGCATTAAAACTGCTGTAATTTCCAGCATATTTTGATATTACTTTTCTCATTCTACTAAGTAAACTATCATCTTTCCTTTTAACCTTTGACTAGCAATAAACAGGCTCCTTGTCTTTCCTGTCCCCTTGTTAACTTTCTTCATTGCATTTCTTATTTTGTTCTTGCTTGCTTTTGATATCATTTTATAGAACTTAGTTATCTGATGTTTTTCTGCTTTCTCTATCTTGTGTTAGTGATACATAGTGAGTTCATATTTTAGCCAGACTTATCAAAACACAGCAAAGCAATATAATCTCTTTCTGTGATGAATTAAAAGGACTTGTGGTTGAGAAGAAAATCTATGTTGATGATAGCAAGGCTGGTGAAATTGCATCCCATTACCTGCTTATGGTTTCAGATAGCAATGAGCTACAAAATGCTAGAGGTTCAAAAGAGGAGAGGGAAGGAAAGAATATGTTTCTGCAATTTCATTTACATATCCTAGTAGGAAGTTACTATTGGCCATACTTACGAAAAAGACAGAAAGCCAAAGAGATGTGTGATCTAGCATGATAATAGAGCAGGCCCAGCTCCCTCAGCCTTTCCTCACAGGGTAGATGTTCCAGGCCCCTGATCATCCTTGCAGCCCTGCGCTGCACTCTCTCCAGCAGCTCCACATCCTTCTTGTACTGGGGAGCCCAGCACTGGAAACAATCTTCCAGATGTAGCCTCACCAGGGCTGTGTACATGGGGATGATCACCTCCCTCAACCTGCTGAAGCCACTCTTCTTAATGTACCCCAGAATCCCACCGGCCTTTGTGCCATAAGGGCACACTGCTGCCTCATGGCCAAATTCTTGTCCACCACGGCTCACGTTCCTCTCTATGGAGCTGCCCTGTAGAAGGTCAGTCTCCAGCCTGTACTGGTGTCTGGGGTTATTCCTCCTCAAGTGCAGGGCCTTACACTTGCCCTTGCC
>VZSG01000201.1:1250447-1262404 GCA_013398315.1 Nothoprocta pentlandii | reverse complement strand
TAAACACTGAAGCAAAGAAGGCATTCAGTAACTCTGCTTTTTTTTCTGTGTTTTTTGTAACCAGGGCACTCACCCTTTTTACCAGAGGCATCAATTTTTTCGTAATCATCCTTTTACCGTTGATATATTTGAAGAAGCTCTGATTATTTTTAATATCCCTTGCCAGATTTTGTTGCAAACATGCCTCAGCTTTCCGTGTTGCATCCTTGTATTGCCTGACAACATTCCTGTATTTTTTCCAAGGGGCCTGTTCTTTCTTCCAGATTCTGTATACCACCTTCTTCTGCTTGAGTTTTGCCAGGTGCAAGGTGTTCATCCATGCAGGCTTCCTGCCCCTCCCCCACCTGACTTCTTACTCATAAGTTTGCACTGTTGCAGAGCATGGAGGAAGTGTCGCTTGAAAACTAACCAACCCTCTTGGGCCCCCTTCCTTCTAGGGCCCTAGCCCATGGGATTCTTTCAAGGAGGTCCCTGAAGAGGCCAAAGTTGGCCCTACTGAAGCCCATCGTTACAAGGTCACTTACAGCCCTGCTTCCTTCTCACTGGATCCTGAACTCCACCAACTCATGATCACTACAGCCAAGGCTGCCCCTCACCTTTGCATCTCCAACAAGTCCCTCTGTATTTGTTATTACAACGTCCAGTAGCCCACCCCTCCTCGTTGGCTCCTCTGCAACCTGTGTCAAAAAATTATCGGCAATGCACTGCAGAAACCTCCAGGACTGTTTGTGCTTCACTGTGTTGTCTTTCTAGCTGATATCAGGGTGGTTGAAGTCTCCCATAAGAACTAGGGCTTGTGAGTGCGAGGCAACTTCCAGCTGTCTGTAGAAGGCCTCATCAGCTTCCTCATCCTGGTCAGGTGGCCTGTAGCAATCGCCTACCATGGTGTCTCACACATTAGTCTGCCCTCTAATCCTCACCCACAAGCTCTCAACTCACACACCATCCATTCCCAGGTTGAGTTCTGTGCATTCCAGTTGCTCTCTCACATAAAGAGTGACTCCACCATCTTGCCTTCCTAGACTGTCCTTCCTAAAAAGCACATAGCCTTCCATGACAGCACTCCAGTCATGTGAGCTATCCCATCATGTCTCTGTAATTCCAATGAGTTCATGATGCTGGGATTGCACATGGATCTCCAGTTCCTCCTGTTTATTCCCCATGCTTCATGCATTGGTGTACAGGCATTTAAGGGAAGCATTCTAGCCTGAAGGTTTCCTGGGAGGGGTGAAAGAGGGCCCTCAATAATCATATCCTATACTCTCTTCCCCACTACCATGCTCCTGCTGGGCACCTTCCGACTTTGGCTGCATGACATTGATAGCCCTGTCTATGTCACACTCCCCTTCCCCCTTCCTACTTAGTTTAAACCCTTCCTAACCAGATTGGCCAGCCTTTTGGCCAAGACACACATACCTATCTTGCTGTAGCTCTTATCATTCCCCACTAGCTGGTGGTCCTCAGAGTCCCATGGTCATGGAAACCAAAACCCAAGTTTGGCAAGAACAGTGGCAACTGCTGCTGCTAACTGATGAGTTAACATACAGATGAGTGCTTTAATGATAATTAATAACCAAAATATTGTGAGATATTTACCTCTCTCTTGGAATGCAAATATTTTTTCCTTTTAATTTTTTGCATCAACCTGAATCTGTAACATGACTATTTTTAAATCTAAAATTAGGAATATGACTATAGTGAAATATGCATGACAAAAAAGTTAAAATATCTATTGCATTTTACTTTAAAATTTGACTTAAAATCATTTAAATGAGTAACAAAGAAGATGAATTTGAAGAATCACTGCTCAGCTGCTAGGCTGATGGGTGGTAGATCAGTAGCTTCTGATTGTACGCCTAGATACATAAATAGATTTTGTTAATATTTGGACACAAGTAAATACCAAAAATAGTTTACTTGCATATATTCATTTTCATTCAGGTTTTCATATGCACTGCTTGAACACTCTGTAAATTAAGCATGTGATGCAGGAAAAATGCTCAGTTCATGTAGTTTAAGTCAGAGCAGGATCAAAGTGTTTATTGGTTTATTGAAGACATGAAATTAATGGACAATCAGTGAAGTCTACGTTCAGGATCAATAACAACAACTGAACAGATACATCACAATGTTAAAAACTTTTAAAATGTAAATATACACTAACAAATTTCTAAACATCCTTCCATGAGTTTTGAAGACATCATTGCCCGAAATGCACCAGGTGCTGTGGGTGCCCTCCTGCTGTCCATGGGTGAGCTGGACATGATGTCCACACTGGTTGTGCTGGCAGGTCTGGGCAAAGCCCTGATGGCAAAGGGCTGCCATTGCCTCAGCTTTACTGACATCTTGCAATTCCATATTCCAGCTTCAGTTTTCTCAGACAATTTTGGGTGTCCTACCCATGCACATTGTCACATTTCTATCTTGTCAGCTGCTGTTATCCAGGCTGTTTTGCCAAGAACATGCTGTGCCTCCAGTTAGTAATTCTGTTGAACAGCCCACCCCAAATAGAGTATTTTCAGCTAAAGTTGGCAGAATGTGCTGTGATTGCTAATTGCACATTTGGGCTATAATGATATCAGACATCAGAACCGAAAATTAAACACCGAAGAGAAACTGCTTCTGTCTTTACTATTTGGCACCTAGACAAAAATGAGAAGGGAAACTGTCTGATTGAACACAGAGGAACAATGAGAATAAAGGAAATTATTAAGAATGAGTGCTAAAGTGGCTCCTAATAAAACATCATTAGTGTTTCTAAAAAATATAGCTACTCTCTAATGCTGTTCTAATCGAAGATGCTTTGGCCCTCATTATGAGAGAAAAAGACCAATTAATTTCTGAGCGGAAAACTGATGGTTACCTAAGGATCCATGATTGTTAAGCTGTTACTTTCAGTACGGTTAGAAAAAAAGAGAATAATAATATATATATAATATATATATATATACCCTACTACTTAAGAAGGATGCATTTCAAATATCTATGGGACAGTTACAAATTAAAATATGGAAGTAAATATTAAGAGGGAACAGTAAAGAGTTGGAAATGAGAGTATAGACAACCAGACATTTTTCAGGATGTCACAATAGACATACCTATGGACATAGCTATGTGTGTAACTGAATGGTGTTTTATTTGTTAAAAAATTGTTTTTCAGGTTAGTCAACAAGATCATTTGCTTCAATTACAGTTGCTTCATGCAAAAAATGAGAGGAAGTGGAGAGTAGATAAGCTGATAGTGTATGAATTGCTATTTCCAGCAGTATTTCAGTACCTACCTGACTTAAGAGTAGGACTGGTGGATATGTTGGTATTCCCATGCAAGCTGACTGCAGATAAGATCACACTCGAAGGGATTGCTCTCAGTTAGAGATTCATGATTCTCCTTTCTCAAGCAACAAAGGAAAGAATGAAGAACTAGACCCTTCACAGGGAGATCATAGTATAAGTGTGGCTTAGAAAGCGCAGGAGGCTGCTCCTATGCTACAGGTGTCTTTGCTATATTTTAGGAGAGTAAATATTTTGGTGCCTTATAAATTTGTGCAATGCTGCAAAGGATGATGATTAGACAGCCAGTATGAGAAATGGTGAGAAAGACTAGTCATATCTGTAATAAATGCGAAGCCAGAGACAAGGCAGAAAGGGCAGAAGAGAAATTATAGTTGAGGTGTGAACACAGGATAGAACCTTATTTGCAAATCAGCCTCTTCAAGCCTCTAGTTTTTCTGCAGGAGAACCTGGGAAAACAGGAAGGAAGATGGTGCATGCAAAGCAATTTAGTAGACTGAAGGCTTCCTGGAGAGTGTTATATTTTTACGTACTGCATATACTTCTTTTTTGATATACTCTATGTATGACAGAATTCAAACCCACTATTTATTTTCCTTATCACATATCTATGTCATTTTTTTTGTCTGTGTTCAATCCAGTCTACTTAGGTTGGTCCAATGGCAAAGTGAAAGGACAAGCAATGCTAAGTAGCTAATATCAACCATTATTTACTCCCACCACCCTTCATCTTAACAAAAGACTGTCACTCCTACTAATACTAACAGCAAATCAGAGCAATTTTCAGAGGTATTAATGAGTACAGTAATCTTCATTACTAGAAAACAGGCTTGTCATGATGATAAATATTTAGCAAACAGTGGAAAACATTACCTTTCAAAAAAGGCAAAAATGCTGTTCAGCTTGTATATTGCATTTATGAGAGGCAGAAACTCCCACTTTTTATTTAGTTCTGAGTTAAGCAAGCACCAGGGATGGTGCAGATGCTGCTTCTCATAAATCTCTCTCTCCCTGCAATTCACATTACTCCAAGCTCTTCCAGATTTTGAGCACATGCCATAAGATAGGATCATAAAAATGATCTCCAAGGTCAGACCGTCAAGCCCAGTATTCTATCTCCAGCAGTGATAAAAGGAGAAGCCTCATAGGGAGAACACGTGAGACTGGACACTAGCTATGGAACATCTACTTCACCAGCATCTTCAATTACTGCACTAGATGCGTGAGAGGTTACAAAAATTAAACTGAAATTAATTGAAATTAATTGAAATCCCTTTCTGCACTTACTGATATTGTCTGCCCCTACAAATCCTATGGCAGCAAAGTCCAGAAGTTCATTGGTTCCTTTAAACTCTTTTAAACTGGCCACCTACCAGTTTTATATCATGAATAACAGTTGTGTATTCAGTTTATTCACTACCTTTATATTTTATAAATTCAGTCAAAGCATTTCCCCCATCTTGGTCTTCTTCACTCCGAAATTAAGAGCAGAAGGTAGCAGAAGGTACCTTCAGAAGGCAGCTGTTCTACCTACTTAATCATTTTAGTTGTCCTCCCCTGTACTTTCTCTAATTCCACTATATTCTTCTTGAGATGTTGAGACCAGAACTGCACATGACCTACATTACTAAAATGTTTTCTTTTATAAAGATTGTTTCCAGCAAAGGAAGAGAAAATCAGGAAACTGTTAAACTAAAAGCATTTTTCAGTACTTCATTTTTAAAATGCTTTGCTGATATTTTTTCCCTTCATCTTTAAAAATAATTCAAAAAGGATTTACTCAATGGTGATCACTTATCCAGCAATTTCAGTAAGGCAGACCAAAGACTTTGTACTCAAAATCCTAGACCTTATTTAATTGCTTGCTATACAAAGTTGGGATCATGTTAACATCTTGAGTTGCACCATTCATTTACTGAAGTGAAATTAACACATCCCACTCCAGAGTGCCTAATGTGATGTTTACAAGAGAAAAAAAAATAAAAAAGGAATACAAATATGAAAGAAGAAGTAGAGTTTTTGTTTGTTTGTTTCTTCAAATGGACCACCTAAAATGTGGAAGATAAATATTTAATTTTCTCATTTGGCAATAAACTTTTATTAAGGTGCCTCAGTAACAATGCAGTTGGCTAATTTAGAAAAATCAGAATCTCCTATTGGAGCTGTTTTCATGTTCCATATTTTATAAGACTCCATTGAGAAAACAGACATATACTTCAGATAAATTATATCAAACTTGAGGGCTGTTCATCTACAGGCTGAAAGAAAAAGCTGCTTCCAGGATATTATATATCAAAAATTGAAGAATATTTTCCTAAGGAAAATATTTTGTGAATTCAGACTGACTCCCCTGATAGCTGGGGTTCCCTCTCTTTTGGCAAATGAATTATTTTCTAGGGGAAAAATATCCCATTCAACTCCAATAATTTGCCTCTAGAAGGTTTAAGCTGTGGGAAATGTGGTGAAATATCTATCCTTTGATAGCTTTCAACCAAAACTGGAAGCTTTACAATGAACTGACCTTCAGAAATGCTGCAGCTCTATGCAGAGGGAAGGAATGCCAAAACAATTCCTTTCTTGGCTCCTTGGAAAGAGAAACAGGCAGATTATGATATGAGAAATAAAGAGAAAAAAAAATAAAAAGAATGAAGAAGTCTGGGATGGAGAGAAGAAGCATCTTTAGCACATTGTCTTATAAAACCTGGAATATAGCCCAGTATTCTTTATGTCACATACCCATACACACACACATACCTTTTATGACTTAAGAAATTATTAGTTGTACAGTGGTCTGATATTACTGCATTACAGGTCAAGTAACCCTATATTGTTCAAACTATATGAGGTGTCAAACTTTACTATTTATATTATATAGAATATATATTACACTTATATTACAACTTAATTTGCTGAAACACTTTATTAGCTCTACCAATTCTAGTCCTACTAATGATGTTCACATGAGCCATTAATATTCTAGCCTTCTTTTGTTTATGTTTGCTACTTTAAAAGTTAGAGAATGGTGCAAAAATTATGATGGAAGAATATCAAGTGAATCAACCTGAGACTAAAAAATGTTAGCAACTGGACTTGCCTGCTCAAAGTTAATCTGCCTACCTGTATACTTTTGTAGTAGTCTCTAAGTACAGGATTAACTTGCACATGGGATCTCTGCCTACCTGTTCCATGAGTAGTATTGAACCTTTGCACAGACTTAATCCTTTTGAATATATGCCTTCTTTTAGCTTCTTATATGAAATTAAATTAGAAACTTATACAAAAACTTGCTCTGTATGTATTTAAATCTTTTCACAGAAAAATTCTCCACTTTTTACATTTTTCTTATAAATTACAAACTTTTAGAAGAAGGTATTCACATATTATTACTATACTATGCTTTACTAAAAAAAAATTGCTTTAAGTATTTCTTATAAAGAATTATATATAATACCTGGTAATATTAAAATTATCATGAGGTATTGCTATAATGCTGTTTTAGGTGCAGATACAGCTCAAATCTACACAGAAGTCAAAACTGTTAGTCATACAACTGTACCATTTGATGTAGCAACAGGCAGTCCAACTAGTTGGTTTCCATTCCAGTAATTTTCTATTAGTTGAAAAGCATAAGATTCAGATGTTGATTAAGTTGCTGGGTACAACAATCAACATTGTAACAAAAAACTCTGCAGTAACAGTGAAATATGAAATCTAAACAAAGTAAAATGAAAGTTAGAGTTCTGAAAAACTTGAAAATGGCTCATTCAAAATAAATAATTATTTCTGTAATATGAGTAGTACAAGACTCAGTTTCAAAATGATAAATTTTATGTGGTAGACAACTCACTTCGCAGCAAGATCTGATAATAGTTATATTTTTGGGGAAAAGTGCAATTTTATATTAAAGCAAGGACCTTTTATATTTTAATATCACAATAGTCATCTACTTCCACCCTGATCTACTTGGATACTCTATGCTGAGTCAGAATGCTGCTAAACTGAAGAAATACAAAAAAAAAAAAAGTGTCTTCTGGAAAGTTTTATGACGACTTATCATAGAACAAAAAACATCTGCTAAGATTTTGAGTAAGGACAGGCTAAATAGGATCTTTGAAAGAAACACTAAAAAAAAAAAGAAGTTTTCATTCTTCCTGTAAAGGACAGTGTACAGTACAAAATACACCTTTAACTTAGTTTTTTTGTAGACAGATATCTCTCTGTCTGTCTATCTATCTGATAATAGGAGAGTCTAGAATTTTTTCATTTAAGCCTTGCAGAGTTAATTTTGTTGAATTGATAAGATTATTGTCATTTAACATTTAATTCTGCAAAGTGTTAAGCACTGTGATCACTAGAGCCCTTGTATGCATAGTTAATTTTAAACATGTGAGCAGTCTACACCAAACCATCAGCATGCTTTTCAAAAGCACATGATGAATTACATTACTGAATCTATGCGAGGATGTTCAGAACCTTGCACAATCAAGTTAAGGGCTTTACATGAAGTGAAAAGACAATGGCGACACCCTGATTCATTTATAACTATCAGTTTAAGAAATATTAATGTTTTTATTCTAAACATTTCCCCTGAATGTCTGTGAGCACATTTTCTTCAATTTATCTTCATCTTCTTTTACTAATTCTTTGGTTACTTTAGTGCTGTTATATATCTGACTTGCTCTATTTTTATAGACTCATAAAGAAAGGCAGTTAGGTCTTGTAGAAATGGGGGGAGAAGGGGGAACAGAGGAAGAGAAGGGATGGTGGTGATAAAATGTAATTCCTCTGAACACCTGCTGAGTTTAATTGCACTACAGCTGGTGCTGATTGTAAGTGGGTAAGGGAGGAGTAAGGAGGGGGTTACTGACTGATTGGCTGTCTTTACATCCAGTTTTATTGTCTTTTTTCCCCCTTTTCAGTATTATTCTTACAAGTTAAAAGAGACTGGGAGTCTGAGGGATTAGGGACCTAAACCAAAGAGGAATCTTATGATCTGTGAGCAGAATAAGATGCAGTGTTTCCTGGATGAAGACATCTGAAGAGTGCATATGTGAACCTCTAGAGCAGGACTGATGATCCCAACAGACAAATTGCCACAGTATGCAGCATTCACTAGAACGAAAGGTTTATAGGTGAGATATTTAAAGAGGTCACCACGCCCAGAGCATGCGGGTCTGGAATGAAATCGAAGACAGTGCTTGAGATGAAGGAGCTGTGGTCATTCAAAGGGGATAGCAAGCCATGCAGAAAAAATTTCAAGCAGGTTCTCATTCTACAAGAATTTAAGATAACACAATGTGGTAGGTTTAAAAAGTATAGCATCAAGGCACTGAGGAAAAAACTGCTGTTCAGAAAACTGATAGAAATGGTATTGCAAAATGACTGTTGTAATCTGATAATTGCTGGGGACAAGCTACATTGGTACAGATAAGTATGATGCGTGTTGTGAATTAAAATCTTTGTTTTGTAAGTTGACAGAAGAGGTTACAGAACATCATAGGTGGATAATTTATTTGGTGGGGAGAAGTTCCAAATCCCACATTTTGGCTTAGTTTGCAAACAGCTACATGGGTAAAAATGAGATCTGAAATAGTAAGAGAACACAGAGAGGCATATATTTCAGGATCGTGAGGCATTTTTTTACAGTCATGAATACTAATATTTAATTTCAGTAACCTTTGTAACAGACTAGACAGCTATCATTCAATGATTTTAATTTTTGTTGGGGGCACTCTCTACTTAGAATTTAAAACATAACAGTGTAGAATTTTTAATTTGGACATAAAAAATATTCAGTAGGAACCTCAGTTAAGCAATTCAGTTTGATAAATGAAATTACCTCATACATTTTCTTTGGCAACACAAGTAACAAGCTGGTTATGTTTATAATAAATGCTTTTCAGGAAGTATTTACTTCAATTAAAATCCTGTGGATGATTTAAGTGTGTATTAAGTGGAAAACAGGCTTAATTGTAAATGCAGAAGAAATAACGCCAGTTGAATGTGGAAGCTGGAAAGACACATGTACTCCT
The DNA here is from genome assembly GCA_013398315.1 of Nothoprocta pentlandii. NCBI lineage: Eukaryota > Metazoa > Chordata > Aves > Tinamiformes > Tinamidae > Nothoprocta > Nothoprocta pentlandii. Next base: position 1,253,081 of record VZSG01000201.1, on the reverse strand, counting down.
AGTGCATTGTAACAGGAAAGCATAATGCCTTACAACACTGTTAACTAATGACAGAATAAAAAAGGGAAAAAGATGGGATATTGTTTGACTGGATTAAAGAGCTACGAATAACACCTACAGTCCTGGATAAAGAGTGACCTACAGCTGGGTTTCTCACCATGGAAGAATTTACACACACAAGAGGCAGACCTTTGCTTCCCATTAAGTAGTCAGAAAAGACTGTGAGGAAGGAACCACTTAGCTGTTGTATTTTGCCCTCTAAAATTCTTCTTACCTTCTTCCTACTTCAGTCTGACCTTTATGACAATACTGGCTTCTCATCTTATATTGTAATGTAACCAGTTTTTCAGAAATGATTTAATTTTTGAACATAGTCTCCCAAATTGCTTAATATGTGGTAGGTGCTAGGAACTCAACCCTAACTCCACATACTTGAGTAAAGAGTGCCACATTTCCTTGTTAAATTTTAAACAAGCTGAGTTTTCACAATCATGTCCTAATTACAAGGTAGACAAGAGAGACTGGATCTCTCTCAAAATTTGCTTAAATTGACTCATATTTTGTGAGTAAATGAAATGTATAGCTGTTTAAGCAAAAGGAAAAGACTTTCACTGGCTTATAAGGTAAAATCAATAACATACTAACATTCCTATTAGCATATTACACATTCCCTTTTTGCTATATAAATTTGTACAAAGTTTGAATGAAGGTTATGATCCCAAATGTTACATGTCTGCTCTGTCCTGATAATAAAAAATAATTTCCTAGAAATAATTGTCCTGATAATAAAAAATAATTTTAGATTTCTTTCTAAAGTGTAACCTTCCTATTGAGATAATTATTTTAAAACTAGAGATGCTGCAACCTATTTTTATTTTGTATTCTGGATTTTCTTAACCTGTACAATGACTAATAACTTTATATTCTCTTTCCATTCCATATAACAGCTGTGAACAGTCAGAGCTTTGATATACATAATTAACAAATTAAAGTGATTTATTTCCTGAGTATTTACCTTTCTCGAGCTCTCAGTCTGGATTGAATTTAAATAGCTAAATAAAAGGTTCACTTTTTTTTATATCCAACTATCTAACTCCCAAGCATATAAAAAATATTTTCAGACTCTTTTAATATAGATTTTATTTAATTTTCTCAATCAATGATCAGTATACATACATGGCCAAAAAAAAAAAAAAAACCCTAAATAAGACAATGTTTATTTGTGCAATGCAAAATAACCTATCTACTTAGAGAAGATGATCTTTTGCATTTCCAGGAGACTTATACCAATGTCTTGGAAACCTCCATCATAGACACTGTAATACCTTGATGGGCAAGCTGCTCTACTGCTGGACTGTGCTCATGGGAATTTTTTTCCTTATATCAAGTCTGAGCTATTCTGGTTTCATCCTGTCATTTTTCATCTTCCTGCCATGATCAGTGTAGAATCTGATACTATCTTCTTGTTGATCTCCCCATAGGCACTGGGTGGGAGGCTGCTATTAAATATCTTCAAAGCCATTTCTTCTTCAGGCTGAACACATCCCTTGGTCTCTCTTAACAGGGTGAGTGTTCCAGCCCCAGGGTGGTGGCCGTCTTCTGAATTACCTCCTGTTTATCAGTGTCATCCATATACTTCAGGGATGACACCGGATGCAGTATTCTAGAGGGCATCTAACAAGTGCTGAGTAAAAGCAGATATTTGCACCCCTCAGCCTCCTGTCTGTGCTCCTCTCAATAGAGTGAGGATGCTGTTGGACGCTTTTGCTTCCAGGGCTCACTGCTAACTCATGCTCAGTTCAACTGTTTGCCAACTTCCTCACATCCTTTCCAGCAAAGCTGCACTCCAGGCACTTTGTCCCCAACCTGTATCAGTGCAAGGGGTTCTTCCTTCCCAAGTGCAAGGCTTGAGATATGTCTTTATTGAACATCATATAGTTCATGGTAGTCCGTACTTCCATACTCTCTTGGCCCCTCTGGCAGCCTTGCCCACAAGCATGTTAGCTGGTCCCTCGCCAGTTACAACTTTATCAACAAGTACTAAAGGTCATTGATGAAGATTTTAAGCAGGACTGGTCCAAATACATTGTGTCTTACACTCCCTCTATAATCTGTGGTAAAATAAGATATGTCTGAACAGCAAATTCTTGGTCCAAAGTAGACAACTAAAATTATCCAGAATCACCACACTGTCTTTCTCTTCTCATTTTTATTGAGTTAAACAACTAGCTGAGACATCCATGACATAGGTGAGATGAGAACGAGGAAAAGCACCTTTATAAAAACAAGAAAAAATCTTTTGATTGTCAAAAGAAACTGATATGCCCCAAGTTTGGTCATCTTGATAGGTCACTGGTGGTTTTTTTTTTTTTTTTTTTTTTTTTTTTTAAATGCAAATTCCCTTTCTGATGTTTTCTATCTTCACAGTTTTCTAGAGACATGATTGGAGTTTCCTTTGCTTGATTAACTCATTTTTTCATGGAAGATTTTCACCTTAAAATTTATATTGATCACTAGTTATATTATTAATGTTATTGTTTTGCTAATCTGTTTCAAAAACATTATGGAAAAGTGGGAGTATAATAATTCATAAAGATCATCCTAGATATCCAATTGCTTTATTTTAACCTCTTT
>VZSG01000201.1:1207350-1246028 GCA_013398315.1 Nothoprocta pentlandii | reverse complement strand
CCTGCTGGCAACACTCCTCCTGATGCAGGCCAGGATCCCATTGGCCTTCTTGGCCACGAGGGCACACTGCTGACTCATGGTTAACTTAGTGTCAACCAGGACTCCCAGGTCCCTCTCCGTGGAGCTGCTATCCAGCAGGTCGACCCCTAATCTGTACTGGTGCCTGGGGTTATTCCTGCCCAGGTGCAGGACACTGCACTTGTCCTTATTGAACCTCATGAGGTTCCTCTCTGCCCAACTCTCCAGCCTGTCCAGGTCCCTCTGGATGGCAGCACAGCCTTATAGCCTTCTATGATGGGACGACTTGCTGGCTGGACGAGGAAAGAGCCGTGGATGTTGTCTACCTTGACTTCAGCAAGGTTTTTGACACTGTCTCCCATGATATCCCCATACAGAAGCTCTGGGAGAGTGGTCTGGACGAGTGCACGGTGAGGTAACATTGAACATGGCATTTCATGATTTATTAAGAGGAACACTATACCGTTGGAAAGAATTCCTGGATACCACTGTTCCTTGTTATTTACAGAATTCAGCGAACCGAAGTATAGGAATAGTTTGGGTTTGGGTGCAGAAGCAGTCAATAGGACAGACTACGGTTAATTCTTTTCAAGCGCTGAAAGATATATATATATGAATTGTTGAATATTGACTGAATAATATGTAAAAAAAAAAGAATTATATATGAATGAAAACTATTTAAGATTGTGTTTTGAAGTACAGTGCTGTAAATAAGGAACTAAAGCTATATTTGAACATACAAAAATATATGCAAAGAAACAGGGAGTAAGGAGTCAGTGTAAGGAATAGCTTCTTAGGGCTAAATAGCTGTAGGACTTAGGGCTAAGTAACTTTTCTGAAGTTAATGATAATATTCCATATACTACTTCCTATGTTTTCAGGGATCATTAAGGACCTTTTCTAAGAATCTGAAAGCTGTTTTCTTTAAAAAGATGATTGGGAATAATTGCCACCCAATTATCTGATTTTTGCATACAGGAGCCCCAAGGTTTTCTCTGCTCACTGTGTTATGAAAAGACATAATTCTTTTCTGTGATTGGTAAAAGATTTAAGCTGAGGTGAAGAGAGATCAAATACCTTTGCAAATTATTGCCTCAGTACTTTACTGTGATGCAGAGGAACCTCATCTTGTTTCATGTTCCTAAAGGGTTATTTTTCTTTTCCTTTTCTTCTTGATAGGAAAGGACTATAAATTGGGATTCTGCAGGGACAGAGGGGAAAGAAAAACTGGGTGAAAGGACAGTTTGACTGCACAGGCTTTCAGGACTGCTTTCCTCATGGAACTTGGGAAGTTTTTCTCATTTTTCCTTTTTTTTTTTTTTTTTTCCTTCTTCCATTACCTTATCTTTGCTTGCTTTTATTTACCATTACTTTTTTTCACTGCTGAGCATATCTTACTGTTTTTTTTCCTTTATTTGATCTGTCTTCTCCATTTATTTCTATGCAGCTACTGAAAAAATAAATCCGTAATAATCTTGCATTGTAGAAGAGAAACAAGATAACGGTTTCTTTGTAATAATTTCTGTTGAAGAAATAAATCAAAGTCGGTTACCACTGGCAAGTTTTTACAGCTGTATTTCAGATTACAGTGCTTAGGTCTTGAACACGGTAAGGCCTTCTCAGGGTATCCCTTCTCAGGTATTTCTACCATCCTTTTCTTTTTTCCATCTCTTCCTCCAGCCTCAAATTATTCTCAATCTATGTTTAACTATTTATGAAATTAAGGTGAATTTTTTTAATGTGAACTTCTGGAAAAAAAACAAGAGCGACTGAGAATGGTAAATTGAGATGTGTAACATCATAGAACTACAATTGAAAAAATCAAATTAGAGTAAAAAATAAGAACAATAACTTAAATTGTAATTAGAGGGGTAGGAATGAGTCATATAAGTCATATAATATGTTCACCTCCTCAACATATTAAATAAAAAGCAAGTTGGCCTAGATATAAAGTAATAAGTATACAAAATAAGAGAGTTTATTTTTCTTCTCCACATTAAATATGTAAACAGAAATAAATGAACATTTCATTCTGTTGTGAAATAAGGAACAGCCAAAGGAGCACTTTTTTAAAAGTTTTGATAAGTTTGAGGGAACAGGAAAGCTAAAATGCAACTATCTTTGGTGAGCATGTACAGGAAAGAAAGAAGTAGTACAGAAGACTGTTTTCCCAGAAAATGGACATTCAGTAGAGCTTGAACTTTAAGGCTGCATCTCTATGTCAGGGAAAACAATATCATAATGATACTGATTTAGCTGTGTTTGGGACACCAGAACTCTCAGACTTAAGTTAAATAACTGCAGGTCAACTCTCTTGCTAGATGTTCTCCTTTGATTCCTAAGTAACTTGGAAGATCTTTCCAAAAGGAATATGAGGAGAAATCAGTATGAATGGTTGACTCCTAACGCAATACCAGCATGACAGAATTTAAGAGATTTCCACAAAAGCGGTGTCCTTGTCTTTTTTAATACTTGATCATGTTTCTGAAGAGATTCTTTATGAGAGAAATACCAACTCAAGGTATTGAGTGTGTTTAAAAATCTTCTACATCATCAGTTTTCTTAATTAGCTCTTTAATAGTCCATAACAAATACATGAGAAAATAAGAAAAAAAAAAAATCAATCTTTCTCTTTGATCCTCATCTCAATACATTTTTAGCATTGGGTTTTCAAACTCGATGAAGAAAGGGCAAGAGATTCTGCTGCACATTAAGAATCTTCACTTGTGACAAAGTCAGAAGGAAAAAGAAATGAAGATTCTAGTAATAATCTACTGCGATTCTAGTGATAATCTATTGGGAAAAGCAAAATATTCCAACTGAGAAAGATGAAAATAGCTGATTTCATCATGCAGATGAGATACATTACCTAGCATGGAAAAAAAATATGTTCCAAGAATTTCTGTATCCAGAGACTGAAAAAAGTAAAACTCAGAATCCATAGTGATCCCACCTAAAACATCTACAGATGTTTTCTGTAGAAAAGTAATTAACAGATTACATACTACAAAACAATTCTGAGACAGACTGTTGAAGAGCATCTTGAAAAATAAGAGCTTATGCAGATAAAAGCTTTTATAAATACAACAGCAGCAAGAGGAAGTCTTGGTGATGCAGGATGCAGAGAAGGCAGAGTTACTAAATGCCTTCTTTGTTTCTGTTCTTACTGCTAAGTCTGGTCCCCATGAACTACAGAGCCCAGATATAAGGGAGATAACTAGGAGAGAGAAAAACTTTCCGCTAATTGAGGAAGATTGAGTTAGGGATTATTTAGGCAAATTGGACACTCATAAACCTAGGGGTCCAGAGGGGGTGCATCCAAGACTGCATCCCCCTGTACACAGCCCTGGTGAGGCCACATCTGGAGTTCAGTGTCCAGTGCTGGGCTCCCCAGTACAAGAGGGATGTGGAGCTGCTGGAGAGAGTCCAGAGCAGGGCTACAAGGATGATCAGAGGCCTGGAACATCTGTCCTGTGAGCAAAGCCTGAGAGAGCTGGCCATGTTCAGCCTGGAGAAGAGAAGGCTGAGGGGGAACCTGATCAGTGTGTATAAATACCTCAAGGGAGGGAGGGAGTAGGATGGGACTGACCTCTTTTTAGTGGTGTCCAGCAGTCGAACTAGAGGAAACAGCCACAAACTGAAGCACCAAAAGTTTCACAGGAACTTAGCAAAAAATTTCTTGACGGTGAGGGTGACAGAGCACTGGAAGAGGTTGCCAGGACAGGTTGTAGAGTCTCCTTCTCTGGAGGTCTTCAAAACTTGTTTGGATGCAGCCCTGTGCCATGTGCTGTGGGTGACCCTGTGTGTGCAGGGGGGTTGGACTAGATGATCTCTAAAAGTCCCTTCCAACCTTAAGGATTCTGTGATTAGATCAAATATAGCTAAAGATAACTCGTAGGCTCTCTAAACAGTCTTTGCACTATACAAAGTAACAATGCAATCCAATAATGTTAACTTGGAGACAATATTATGATAAAAATTCTAGTTTACTTATATATGGGAAACCATATTAAATCTAGAAAATTTGTTCTAAGAAGAAATAATACCTTAAAACTCCTATCAGGCTATCCTGTGCCACATGTTCTAGGTGACCCTGTGTGTGCAGGAGACCTGGACTAGATGATCTCTAAAAGTCCCTTTAAGCTTAAGGATTATATGATACGAATATGTGATTTATGCAGTCCGGACCATCATGTGGCTTTTCTTAAGTTCCACGATAAAACTTCTTCACTATCTCTGCTTCATCTGGCCAAGTTATGTTTGGTTATGACTTCAATATTAATTTATTTAGGAGCAGTTACTTACTCTTTTACATAAATTGAAGGTAAATAGTCTTTCTAAGAATGTGCAGGACTTTATATATCTGATACCACTTTAGCAATTTTCAAATAAGCCATGAATGATTTTTAAATTAGTCATAAATTTTATCTTTGCAACAATTTTATTTATTAATCATCTATCAATACTTCAAACATTTTAGCAATTGACATCTTCAGTATAACATTCCTGAAGTAGAATTGTATAAACATTTTATGACATGCCTGTAAAAAACATGTAGGTTTGACAAGTTGAGCGGGGAATACTAGATGAATTGTTAGAGTCTCTGGCCTGAGTGCAGAACATCTCCATTTCCTTTCTCCTTTAGTAGTAGAGATTTTTAAACAGTACAGAAAAGTAACTAACTAAATATTTATATTTCAACTTTAAATATTTAAACTTTTCCATTTTATCATATTTTATACTATATTTTTAAAATTTCTCCTTTTTCATATATTCCTTTCTGATATCTAGCACAGTTAATTTTTTATATTTATTTTTTTTTTTTTTTTATACTATATTTTTAAAATTTCTCCTTTTTCATATATTCCTTTCTGATATCTAGCACAGTTAATTTTTTATATTTATTTTCTTTTCCATTGGTCTCACTCTCTCTTCTGGCTTTTAACCTGGCAACATGCCCTATCCCTTGCAATCTGTTTAAATAAATGGAGATGTTGAGATCCTGTCAGCCCTTTATGTTCAAGAAACCATGCTAAAACATAGTTTTAAAAGGAAATTTAAGCACTAGAAGCTTGAAGGTGAAGTTTTTTTCCTGATGAAGTGGGTTATATTTTTTTCACTTCTTAGGGGTCAGTATTTTACTGTTATTCTCATAGCATGTCTGTTAATTTCAGACATAGTTCGTAGTTCACAATTTCAGATAGTTCTTTATAAGGGAGATATGAACAGTATGCCTTCCTTGGCTTTTTAAGTTACTAGAACAACAGACTATGAGTCTATGAGTACGGGAATAGATCTTCTAATCTATTTCAATAGCAATATCTTACACTAGTAAATTCAGGTTCTTTTCACAGTATTACTGAATTTGTAAATCTAACTTCTAGCATTTTCTTTTATTCATATTGTTAGACTGATTTCACAAAAAATAAAATCTATATTTTCATTTGTTATGTCCATGTACAGTTCTCCTTATTTTGGTTAATAGCTGTTTGTCCTGCTTCACTCCAGTGCTTTTCTGTGGCAGAAAAGACAACTTTATGGACCTCTGTTGTAAGTACCCATCTTCTTTTTGCTGCAAGATCCTGTGTTCTCACAAGAAAGAAAATAAGCCCAGATTGAATCTTAACTGGTTTATACATTTCTGTTTTCTTATGAGTTCGGACCACTTACATTAAAGTCACGGTCACTGAGAAATAATTAACCATTCTATCTCCCATAACAGAGTATTCACCTATGAAAGTATGGGTGTGACAACATAATAATCCACCATCTTTAAAACAAGATTTTTATCTGTACCTTTTCACAAATTACTTCCTGAATCAAGGTCTTTTGCAAGAGTAAAAAGATACTTCATCATAAGGTTATATATAATTCTGTCAAAATAATCTTAGGAAGTATATAATTTGTATCACTTTTGGAAACAAAGGCATGAGTAACTGCAAATGTATTTTTCTAAACTGAATATAATATAGAATTAAGTTCAAATGACTAGGTTAGTGCAACATTATGGCTGAGATACAATGGAAACAAATGTCAAAGTATGGTTCCCACAGCAACTGTAACTGCTTTTCAATTTTTGAATGCACTATATTGTATTTCTGTAGTATATATGAGATAGTTTCAACTGCACTGTCTTTTTGTATCTTTATCTATCATTATCATTGTGACTGAGTGAAGATGTTTTGAGATCCCAAAACTGACACAAGTAACTGACACAATAGTAACATCTATTTTTGTTAGTAACATCTATTTTGTTAGTCAAAAAAACACACAATATGTTGCATTTCTATAGTTCTTAATATTTAATTTCCATTTTTTTTAAGCATGAGTGATTGTTATATATCATATCCAACTAAAAATAATTGCTTTTACAGACAAGTATGTATCTGAGCTACAACCGAATCCATTAAGATTATTGGCTTAGGTTTCACTAGGTTTGGTCAAGTAGACTTTTGGGGCACTTAGGGCAATTTTTTGACTCTCAACTTCGAACCTTATTTTCAAAATAAGAAAACAGAAATCTTAACAGCAAAAAATATGTCCGCTGGATATCTATTTCTATTATGTTAACATACTTATAAGAAAAGATTAGCAGGAGCTTAGTAGGCTATCTGCTGAGGCCATGACACCAATTTGAATTTGACAAGTTCATCAAGGTTCAAATTTTAGACTGAGTGCATAATTAGCATTCACACATTTAAATGAGTAAGAGCAGACAGAACAAAAAAAAAATGCCTAGCATGGGCCAGTTTGTTTATTTTTACCAATTATATTGTGTTTTGATATATATATATCCATATGTACATAAACCTCAATGACAAACAAATTGCAGCATACTTTAGATTTAGTACTTTCCAGTAAAAAATTCTTCTAGTAGAAGAATTCTATTCTAATCTGGTAAAATTAGACAGAAAAATAGATCAACGTTTTAAGGACCGGGCTTTCCCTTTCCCTTATATCCTTATAAGGGAAGGACAGAGTCCTTTATGAGAAAGAAAAAGAAAATGATAAATATTTCTACTTTTTAACATTTTGAAAATTCTAGTTAATTCAGACTTTAGAAATTCATAAAACATGAAGTTACTGTTTTTCTTTTTGTCTGCTTTTTCTATTATTATTTTGCACCGATAACTTTATTTATGTCTATAAAATGGAAGTTTGCTTGTGAAATTTGTATTGATTTCTTCAAATACTCTGAAAGGCCTCTCTACTAGGCCTCCTCTCAAGGCCTCATCTAAATTAAGGGTTGTTTTCAGAAAAGTGTAGATAGCAGCTTTCGCTACTTTTTCCAATATGTTGGAATCGTATATGTCTAATTTGTATCTCAATGTAAGTAATCTTCAGCACTGAGCAATATTTTCTAGCATCTAATAATCAAGAAAATAATTTTGTTTGATTTTATTTTGCTGAAATTACTGGGGTGCAAACTCACATTATAATGTCTTGTAGGTAGAGGAACACTCATTATATAAGATACCTGTTACCAAATGCTTTTCCTTTCTTTTTTTTTTTTTTTTTTTTTTTTTTTTTTTTCATCTCAGGACTTACATATTTCAGAGAAAACTGGAGAAAAATAAAGTGATTGAGAAATTATGCTAATGTATGTGCATGTGTAAAACTAATGTATAACACAGCTCTGAGTAGAGAATCTAATTCAGTGTCTTTTTGACATGTGACACAGCACTAAAGTTACTCAGTTGACTGATTGGATTAAAAAGTAACATATTGTATCAGTAGAAAATACACAGTAAGGTGTAGGTAAACTAAATCATTTGCTTTTGAAGATTGTAGCAAGAAATATTTTTCAAACTGGATTACTGAGATATTAGGAATGTCACTTCCATTTATCCAATTTAAGATTCCCAGCATTGTTTTAATAATTCTGTTCTCAATAGCTTTTCAAGTCTAATAAAATTGCCTGTGCTTTATTTTGTAGTGTTGCCCATGGCAGACCTTGAATAATATTTCTATAAGCAATGACTAAGATATTATGTATGATTTAAATAATTATGCTTACTAGAGGGCACACCCAACTTTCAACATTAAAAATAGTGATAAATTATTCTAAATTGATAGAATTATATTCTATGTTCTAATATTTTTTGTTTCAATACAGCAAGTGTGGTATATAGTATAAAATATTTATTTCTCTTCTCTCTATGTAGGTTTTCAGTAGTGTTTCAGGATTGGTCCAAATCTAAACTATTGTGATTGATGTTGCAATAGTTCATGCCTGCAATTCCAACTTTCTTTGTCTTGAGTTATAAATGGGAATCTACTTGAGTGAGAAAATAACTAGGAATTTTCAAAATATAGACTTAATAATAGCTTATCTTGTGCAATACAAAAGTAACAATTAAATCCTCCTTTACCATTGGGATCAAAGAATATATAGGAATATCTGGTTATGCACAGAAATGCCTAGGGATTAAAGTTACCTCAGAACACAGAAATACATAACCAGTGGCAGATATTCTAGCTACAAAACCTTGAAAGATCAAGATACAAAAAGACTTTAGGAATTGATCTTTGCAAAAGAAACAAAAAATAAAAACTTTGTGCAATGCTTGAATTTAAATGAATTGCAAATTGGACTACCATCAAATCAACCTCATACACATCAGTGTTTTAAAATTTTCCTTGAAAAGAATTAAACCTTAAACAATATGCCAAATCTCAAATTGCTAATAATCAATGCAGTAAAAATATGAAAAATACAAAATGTATATTTAAAAAGATATATCATTTTAAAATAATTTAATTCATGTAAATGAGATACTGGTGTCAATGAAAATTTAAGAATGAACAAGCTATTCAAGAGATTCAAGCACAAATGCACCTTCTGCACTATAAAAGGTTTCAATTTTGCTATTTTCTAAACACAGAAAAATGTATCCCCCCCATTCAGAATATTGAATGTCTTATGAAAAGTGAAAGGTCATTTGTAACTGTCCAAAGGATTGATGGAGTTGAGATACCTCCTTGACCTTCACCCTGCACTCATAAAGAACAGTCTCAGATGACAGAGCATCAGGCAAGTTTTCAGAAAATGTCTTTTCTTATTTTGTATTGCATAACAGGCTTGTTACCTGATATTTTTCATAATTGTATGTCAAGATTTAATTACTTCATGTCTTCCCTTGTTAAAAATAAACCATCATCTAATACCACTCAGCTGTGTTTGTGATTTGCACTAATTCAAGCATTTCTGTCTACTTCTTGCTATTGTTTTCCATCTTGTATTCTACAATAATTGCTTCAGAGGCCTACACAAACAATGTCAAGGTCGAACCTTACAAATACAGAAATTCTTTTCCAATTACTTATTGTCCATTAAGGATGCACATTATAAAAGCTGTTTTAGAGGAGGTTTTTTTTTTTTTTTTCTTCATGTATAATACGATCTTCATGTAATGCAAGTGGGAATGTAAACTTAAGTTGTTAAAACAACAAACTTCCACAAGACTTTCGAAAACATGAAGCATATCACATTTTAATCCTTCTACTACATTTTCAATTATGTAGTATATCAGTGTAATTGTATACAAAATATATCATTAAACCAAAGCTGGAAGTAAAATTAAATTACTCAAAGGTAAAACCTTTTGTTGTTATATTCTTTCATCCTACCAACAGGAGAGTCAAGGACATACAGCTTAATGGTCCACTTACCAAGAAACAAGAAGGCAAAGAATTCATTTATCAAGCCTGAGTATAAAGTGTCACTCTCTCTACTTCCCTGCAGAAAGTATGAGTGTGCCAGACAGTCAAAGAGTGAAATGAGAAGAAAAAGATGCTAGGAAATAAATTAGTAACTTTGCTGAAGGGGACGGAGATATGTTAGGATAAAATAGATCATGACAATAAGAATTAACAGTGACTACAATTCCTTAACTAATTATTTTCTCATTCATATAAAAAGAGCTAAAATGAATTTATCATGTTGTCTAAGACAAAATTTTCTTGTTGTAGTTTCTGAAGAAAGCAAAAGAAGCTAAATTCATTTAAAATGCAAAAAGATTTGTTTAAATGTACCATATGAACATAAGTGGAAACTTATTGCTACCTAAAAATACTTCAGTCTGCAGGATGGGAAACCATGATAATTCTAATCAGTTATTCTCTATCAAATTTATTTTAATTTTGGAAATACCAAAATCTTCCTTTTTTTCCCATCTCAAAATGACCCCTTGATGCTGTCCCAGGGAAGTCAACGAACCTGTCATCCAAAGACAACCTGTTTCAAAAAATTCCCAAAGCTCTGTGTAATGTACATTTAACCTTCTAGCAAACTGTCAAAGCACATGCTATATTTTCAGGGAAAGTTGCCCCAGATACAGGAGATTTTCTAACATTTGGCTTTTGCTCATTAATGTGAAATTATATTTAAGACAAATGAAAAAATATTTTAGAACATTCTTTCAGGTTGTGAGAAACACAGCCTTGATTTCCTCCTTCCCTTGAAGAAATTCAGATCAATTTCTCCCATCTCCCATCGTTAACTACCAACCAATAAATTCTAGTGGAGCACAGAATGGTGAAGGCTATCTTGATTTGTGAGAAGTTGCCTCCAAATGAGATCCTCAACAAAGCCCACTCAAATAAAAACTTGTTATAATTCTTAGGGAACAAAAACAACAAAAAAAAAAATAAAAAAAAAAAAAAAAAAAAAAAAAAAAGACTTGAGCTTTGTTTGTTTGTTTGTTTGCTTGTTTGTTTTCTGGTCACAAAAAAACACAGATTAAACATGAAATAAGCAGAGAAGTCTCAATTTAATGTGCATGTCAAAGATTACTTTCTAGTCTCTTTCAGACAGAAAATCCGTCTGCATAAATGCTGCCACTAAAGAAAACATCCTTTACTGTTCCTATTGGGAAGCTGAAAAAGACAAAAGACAAACTGTAAGCTGTTCAAGTTGGAATCTGTGCTTAACTTTTCCATTATAGCTCCGCTGTCAGATCACTTAAAAAGAACAGGAATTCCAAGCTATTGAAGTATTTCAATCAGTGAAAGGAAAAGACATCTACAACCCTCAAAATAATGACAAAAAAAAAAAAATACTATAATCACATGCAGGAAAACAAACAAGCAAACAAACAAAAAACAGCGGTAACTAGCAGAGCTTTCCTTGGGTTTACATTAGCAGCACAAGCATCTAGTATTGGTCTAAGAAAGCTATTTGGATTCACCATGTCCATCTGTCTAAATCAGCAGGTTTTCCTGCACCATCTTCCCAAACCCTATGTTTCTGAGTGATGGAGGTATATAGGCTTTTTTGTTTATCTCTTTTTACCGATACATTTTGTGCTTCTGATATCTTAACTAGCTCTTAGTCAAGTCCCAAATGATTTGCTATATGAAGTCTCAAATTAAAAACATTTGAACTCTAAAATATTTTACTTTGGCATTTTGGACAGATGACTGGAAACAGCTAGAGGTGGCTAATCCATTTTTTGTTCCAGTCATGTGTAGAAAAGATGATTTTAAATTATCTATGGAAAAATATTTTGATTTAAAGAACAGTTGATTTTTTTTTATTATCTTTTGTCATTGGCTATGAAATCACAGTTAATAAGTTTCACAGATGGCAATAAAACCCCTGAGAAACTGTGTGCTGGCAAACATGTAATTTTAAGGTCTAATAATATGCAATATGTTTACATAGGTTATTGAGGTGCATTTGTTTCCCAGCATAGATATTTATTTAAAAAGATATGAGGGTAGCATCTCCAAAATAACAGAATTTAATATATTCATTTAAATACAATTCCAAATATTAGAAGATATATTTATACAATATATGCAGCAAAATATGCTCCGTAATGTAAGAAAATTGTTTTGTGGAGACAGCTACTACTGCTAGATTTTTAGGACATATGATATTATCTGAATTGATCTAAAACTTTATTAAAATATTTATTTGGAAAGTATCTTTGGATCAGTGCATATGTAGAACACTGGGAAGATAGACTTTTGCTCTTCTGGCTTTTCTGATCAACTTGTCTATTTTTTTTTATTATTTTTTTATTTTTACACAGATGAAGGATACCTAGAGCTTAGATGTACTGTTACACTACAAATTTATGTAACTGAATCTTTCCATTCCATGCATAGAATCATAGAATCATAGAATGCTTAAGGTTGGAAGGGACCTCAGAGGTCATCTAGTTCAACCCCGCTGCTCATGCAGGGTCACCTAGAGCACGTGGCACAGGGCTGTGTCCAGGCGGGTTTTAAAGATCTCCAAAGAAGGAGACTCCACAACCTCCCTGGGCAGCCTGTTCCAGGGCTCTGTCACCCTCACTGTCAAAAAGTGTTTTCTCAAGTTCCTGTGGAACTTTTGGTGCCTCAGCTTGTGGCCATGTCCTCTAGTCCTATCGCTGGCCACCACTGAAAAGAGGCTGCCCCCCTCCTCCTCACTGCCTCCCTTGAGGTATTTATACAGGCTGGGGCATATTCAGTACAAATGGAGAGAGACAGAATATAACAGAAATATGAGGTAACAACTTTTCTATTTTATGTTAAGCTATTGACAAATATAAAATCTATGTGTATATGATATGCCTTTTAAGTCAGTACAAATATAAATAACATCAGAGTAAAAGGATAAACAATTGAGATTTCTAACTTCAAAATGCTATTTCCAATATATATTTTTTAAATATATATCTTATTTCTAGTGCATTGAAACTTGACAATTATAGATGTGTATTTTCTTTAATTAAAATTTTCCTCCATAAAAGGACACAGCTTGGGATCCCCAGCGGATTAGGTAAAGCTGAATTTGGTTGTCAAAAGGATGAGACATAATGGGAGCAGGAAGAGAAAGTGGATGATTCCTGTGAAAAGAAAAATATAAGAGGGAAGTGGGTGTAGGTGGGCTCAGTGGCTGGTATCATTGCCAGTGCCATGGGAGCAACAAACACTGCTTCTGCAGTCATTGCTCATTAGATATTGCCATCATTCCCATACATCTTGGGTATCGCTTAGTAGTAGCTGCTATTACTTATCTGTCTTTCCAAAGTGCTGAAATACATAAGTAAGCAACTGGACCTGTGGGTGTTTTGTTATTCAAAACATTTAATTGCCCCAAGCAAATTACCGTTTTGACTAGTCTTACGGGAAGTTTAAAAATAATTCTAGAAAGTATTGCGTGATTCCCCATTAAAAACAAAGATGAAAGTTTAGCAGCTTTTTATTACTAACATCACATAATGCTATATGAAAAAGACAAACTAAGTGCTTATTTCATGCTTGCAATCATTTTGACTAGTAGAGATAAATAAATAATAGATAACAAATCTTTTTTCAGGAGAACAGCTGCTTCCACAATAAAATCCTAAATCATCTTGTTTTATACTTAAACAATCCCATCTACATGTGAACTTGTGAAATAAATCTGCTGGCCAACTATCTTACAATATAGACTGTATACTTTCTTGTACTGGTTAAGATTATATTTAATTCATTTTTAAGTTGCAGGATCACCTGATTTCCAGTGTTGCCAAAATTAAATTTTCTGGCAATCTTGAAAAGTATGCCATAGCTTCAGTAAAATCTTATAAAGATGCTGATGCAATGTTTGTTAAACTATTTCCTAGTCTGCAGTTTTTCAACACATTAGCCATAAAATTAATTGCTGTTGTATTCCATTAGGAAATATGGTATACTTTTCCTTACCTCAAAGTTAACTACTTTATGTTTATTTCACTTCTATGTTTTAAGAACGATGGTAAAAGTAAGCAATATCAGCAGATTCCTTGTAACAGTGTTGGAAAACAATCACTGCAAAATGACATTAATCCTTGTGCTGGAAGATTCATCTGTTAGTGCAAGAGAGTAGCTCAGTTTCTTTATCTCTTTGAAACCATTTATCTCTTTGAAACGTTCAGCAAGAATGCCAATTAGAAACACTATTTATCACAGTAGCTTAACTTGTGATGTGTACACATTGCTACCAGAAACTAGGTTGAAACAATTTCTCTTTTCATCCAATTGCTCATTTGTACCTATATTAAGATCACAGGATTTGGGTACTTATTTTTTTCACCTGGCCCCAAATCCTCCCTCCAATATCACCCTATATTGAATACTGTTACACAACAGACTATTGTGTAATGTTTCTATGAAATCTTAAGGGGGATTAAAATATTGGTTGATTCCACAAACTCAGCGGTTATTTTTGTGTGTGTATGGCATAGCAATGTGAGAAGATGGAAAAGGTGTAGATCTGAGCGTGTTTTATTAAAGTCCTATTGTATACACTATTGCATGTATGTAGTTCAATTTATCCTTCCAGATCAATGTAAGCACACATTCTCTGTTTCAACAGTCTTATTACTCTCCTGATAAAAGTTTATGTCAAATTACACTAAGTGAACAATCTTATATTGTTGTGAAGATTAAAATGAACCTGGCAGCATAGCTGATGGTGAATATAGACAGACTCAAAACTGGAATGCCACTAATTAACTGAAAACAAGTTTATGATATATAATGGCTACTTATGGAAATTCAGTCAGATTTTATAAATCTATAATAACGTTTTTTAAAGCCAGGTAACTGACATATTGTCAAATACTTAAGATCTGAATATCATTTAAGCCTATAGTGTTTCCATATTTACCAATTAAGAGCTATTCAGTGAAACAAAGAGTACATATTAAGTTATTAACAGCAGTGAAGGCCTAAAGAACTACACAACTACAGAATACAAAATTAAAAGGCATTCAAGGAGACTAGTTTAGCATAATCTAATCCACATTGTCAGGTGTGCGCTTATGTACCTGAACTTTATATGGTTTTGTATAGCTTCCTTTCAGTATGAACTCAAATTGCATACCTGAAACTATATGAAGAAGACATAAAGACATTCCTTTCCTTTCCTCTAATAAGATTCCTCAAATAGCTTCCTCTAATAGGCTGCAGCTGCATGTTAGCAGTGTGCAAATTTCACGAGTTGTACTCAAGGAATATTTCTTCCACGTGGAATTGTACATAACAGAATACTATACATATTGCTATAGTTTAAATTAACAGATACTCATCTAAATGCCGCTTTTTGGAACTTTAGATTCAGATTTTTTTTTGCTTGTTTTTGATAGCAGTAGTCTTTGAGAGCTAATTCATACAACTATATTTAATTTTTACTGTAATATTAAGATGATTGCTTGTCATTTAAATTTCAGTGCTTTTCACTTATACATTTAATATATGCAATGCTTTTGAAAGCCTACCAGTCTTAAAATTATAACTTCAAAGGAAAACTCTACATTTTCATATGACAGGATTTTCTCTTTCACTAGCGCTACATCTCCAACAAATGCTCTGATATTATATAGTCTCTTGCATTCTGTTTCCTAATTGTCATTATCTATTGTCTACCTAGAGTCTAACATATTTAACATAGAAACAATTTAGAATTTCCAGCAACTTAAACTGGAAATTTCAAGCTCCTACAGTTCTACATATAAGTAGACAACCACCAGAAGACTACAAATATGTTGACTATCAGAGCTCTCTAAACTAATTTCCATCTTGTGGAAATGAGATAATGAAAAAAAAAAAATCCTTGCTAAGAAAAAAAGATAATCCTTTGCTGGGAACAGGTAGCCCAATGGCTCCAAAAGATGACCTGGATCAGCAAGCCACTAAGCCAATGACAAATCAGCAAAGCCATGAACTAGATAATTGGGGAAGAGAAAGCCCGCTGTGCAAGAAAAGCCAGATTTTAGTTTTACTTGGGTTTATTTTGAAGGTAACAATGGAGATTTTTAACTATGAAAACATAGGTCAAGAAAAGAGTTAGCTTATCAAACTTGAATGAAACTGGAAAGCTGATATAGAATCTGGTATGGAGCCATAGCAGAGTTGCACTTTCAACACCAAGATGCTAAACCTCCATTCACAATCAAGCAACTCCAAAAGTCCTGTAGGACTCAGAAAGGCTTTGAGAATTAGGATAGATGGATTTTTTTTTTTTTTTAGGTAAAATTAAGATCAGTATTGCAATATCCAAATTTCAGCTTTCTTCTCTGTTATACTGTCATGTCATTTCTTTGCAAGAGTTGATTTTATTGTAGTGCTTACTGTGTATTGTCCTTTCCTTCCTTTCTACTGGTTTGTAATATTGTAACTTTTCAAGTGATAAGACTTAAACTATATTAACTTAAACCGTATTAAGCTCAGTGGCAAGTTATACAAGTGGATGTTCAACATGCCAAGCCTAGTATAGAATTGTACCTAGTTTAGGAAGTACTAGTTTAATATATTTGATTTCCCATAGATTTGTGCCTTGTGGCTTATGAACTTTAGTGTAAGAAGTGCTGCAGTCCACCATTCCCTTTTTCTATCCTACATGAGTGGTAAGATTTCCTACCTAATTCTACTTTCATATTTATTTACATGAAATTCGTAGGAATTTAGAAATAAGACCTAACTGTTACATCAGATTCCACTGAAATTGGCTAACATTCAATGGTTCTAGGTTACTAAGTAGAGGAAAACTATATACTACAGGAATAGCTGCATAATACATACATAATTGTATTAATATCCTTGATAAAATTCCCTTCATTAAAATAAAGGTCTTCTTTAATATATAGTACTGTGCCTCATTTCATGGTGGAACTGACAGTGCTTGCAGGCTTACTGACAGGGATTACTGTCAGATTACATAGCTCTAGTCTTAATGTTTAAAAATCCTATTTCTTATTTCTAAAATTCTATGGTAGTATAAATAATGACAAAGTTAGCATGCTCACCCAAATATCAAATGAAGGTAAAATCCAAATCCTATGTATATAACGAACTGCCTTACATAAAACAGTCCAAGCCTGCATGGCAAATATTTTTTCTTGAATGAGTTAATACTCATAGCTTTTGTAACCCGTCTTTTCCTTAATCAGGTACATGACTCTCTGCAAACTTTCTTTGCTTTCAAAGGCAAACATAACTAATAATTTCTGTAAAGGTCTTGAGCCCTTCCAACATCTGGTTTTGGTTTACTATAAAAACTGTGTCTCTGATCTCATGTGTTGAACTACTGTATGTTTGCCACTGTCTATTTCCTGTGAAAAAATACACTGAACAATAATAGCTTTTGTTCCTAACCTTCTAGTCACTAGAGCAGCTGAACAAATAACTTTCATGCTTTTATTTGAAATAATTTATTCCATGTATATGTTTGTGCAGGGTCTTTTGGGTTATTGGATGTTTCATCATTTAAAAATCAAATATTAGAAATCTAAATTACTGAAAAATGCATCTAATAGTTTCCTTATGCTTCTAGTAATCTCTTGACAAAATTTCCTTCCAAGATACCTTTCAATCCATATATATCTTTGTGCGAATGGAAGCAACTAAAACAAATCAGCATTATGGAAAAACATGTGCACATCATAAATAATCTTATTCAATAATAAATCATATGTGTCAATTCATAGTTCTGTTTAGACATTGCTAGTTTAAGCATATGATCTAAGTTTGGATTAGTATATATCAAGACTATCTTGGTAAATAAAATACTGGTTTCTTTTCTGAATCATAAATAATGTGTATTTATATTTGCACATACATGCATACACACACATATCCAAATGAATATCTTCTCTGCTGTTCAGGAGACCCACCCATTTTTCTTGGAGTTCAAACAAGAGCCTTGGCCTCTGCAACCTGTCTTGCTCATTTCTGTCTACTCCTCATTCCCAGCTTCCCATGCAGTCGTGATGCATCTTGTTTTCGATCAAGCTGTGAAACATTTTTTTTTAACTACAGATCTTTCTTATTTCCTCCAAATACCCTTTAATTTCTCTTAGATAAACAAATGTATGTGTGAACACTGCATCACGACCCACTTTGCTTTCAAGGTTCCACATTTTTGTCCAGTCATGGATTCTTATGCTACAAATTTACATGTGATTAATTTGTTTTATATTATCAAATTGCACAAGACTGTCAAATCCTGTTTTTTTTTTTTGGTTATTTTCTCCTACAACATTTTACTGAAGTCAGTGCAGACATTGTTTTACCCCTATTTTCAAAATTAGGTTTAGTTTAAGTTACAAGATTACTTATTGTAAATTTTCAGTTTAAATTCTAGGTTTTTCTAACATTTTATCTGTTCTAAAATCTAAAAAAAAATATTTTAAGACTCTTTTGTTTGGACATTGTTTTTTGTTTGTTTCCATTTGCTTAAAGAAGGCTTTGTCTTTCAATTTGAATACTCCTTCTCCCTTGTGTTCTCATACAGGATTCATCTAACCTAGAAGACACTCATAAATCAGGCATCCTTCTCAAATGTACTGCTGAAGATCCTATAACAAGTAGATAGGGACAGGCATCCCACCAAATATAGAACAGGATTAGTCATTCTCTGTTAGCATGTTTTCTGTTATTTCTCTTTCTATAAGAGTGTCTAGATATCCAGATTAGATCAGACACCTAATTTTTAGGCAGATAAATTTAGGTGACATTAATACAACCCTGGATATCTTTAAATTGTCTTAATATGGGCAGCTTATTATCTCTGCAATGCATTCCTGCAGTGCCATCTCTGCTTAAATCGTAACTCAAGATCTGCGCCCTCATGACTCTTTACTGTCTTATCAAACTCTCTGTCTTTTCCAGACAGAACCTCTTCAGAGCCCATCCTTGTTTCAGCTCATTCTCATTAAATTGTACTTTTATGTTGCTTTCATTTTTCAAATTTAATCAAAATCTATTTATTTCAAAGTCATGTCAGAAAATGTTCACAACTACAAAAACGTCAGCTGAATTCTTTCAGCTTCCTCACATGTACCGCTCCAATATCTCCTTGCGTTGCCTTTAAAGAGATATTGTAGAGTATTGCATACTGGTGCTAGCTCCTATTGTTTGCTTTGTAGCTCATGTTTACATTGTGTTCATAATTACACGTCAAAATTAAATATACATGAATGTTTTATATTTTTCTACTAATGATTAGGAATGATTTGAATTATTTGCATCTTCCAGTACTAAGAAAATTATTTTATTTTCTCTGGTCCTTAGTTACGTAATGTGAAGCTGAAAAGTATACTCTTTAGGTCTATTTACAATGAGAAGAAATATTAGATAGAAATAATAGGGTTTGCATATTAACAGTAAGTGCTCATTCATCAATGTAAACATTTTTCTTGTGGAAATTGTCAGGTAAAAACAGTAGTTTTATTATTTAAGTAGCAGACATATATTAGGAGATCATGATACATATCTGCACAATTCCTGGAGACTTATTTTAACTTGCCGGAATAAACATATATTACAATAACACCTAAAAATCCTCAGGCATGATTAGGATCCTATTGTATGGCTGGCTGTACGAACGTATAGACAAAGACTATTCCATCCTTCAAGAATTTATAATCTAATTAGGCATGTCCAAGGATTTATGTTAGAGTAGTTCATCAAGTCTAATGATGAGGAAGTTCTAGGAGTAATTTAATTCAACTATAGTTTATTATTAAAAAGCGAAATATTAAATTTTGTTATTTTCAGATTAATAAACCACATAGTTTAAACTGGGATAAAATCTAAGCAAAACTTTTAAATGAGACTCTGCTGCTTAACCTGACCATTGGCTTTTCTCTCTCTCCACACAGGTGATACAAGCAATGCTACTTCAAGCTAGAAACCCTCACAAAACAAGCAAGAATGGATGACACCCAGTACTGACTCCAACAGCAATAGATCTTTGAAAATCTAACAAAACAACAGCAACAAAATATCTATATATCTTTTTATATAATAATATACTTTGCCAGGAGTATGTACATATGATATATACATAATTTCTTAGGTATACTATAAGTTTGAATAATTTCACAGGAAAAAACAATTATATTATTTTATCATTGACCTAGGAAATGGACAAATTATACAACCTATTTAAATACTGAAATATACACTGGTATTAAAGGTGAAAAAACATGGAAAGTTATACAGAACTTTTGATGTTAAGTGATGATGTTGCATAAAAATGAAAATATACACACACATAATATATACATAGACATGGCCCATGAGCCCACAGGCAGCCATTAAGTACCATGTGAGATTATATACAATTACTCACATACATGATAAAGTTTTTCAACAACTCATATTTCTAGTGCCTAGTGCTCAATGTCACTGCTGGAGTTAAAAATCACACAAAATTTTAATTCACATTCTAGGCAAAGTGCTGAGCACTACATAGCTACCTTGAAAAACATAGTAGGCAAAAAGCAGACAAACCATGGAGAAACAGGAAAATAAAATAACAGCAGGAGATATTAAAAGACAGGCAGGCAAAAATCTGAAAATCTTCTAAGAATCTAATCTAAGAAAGATAGGACCTCGGGGAAGCTGTGGGTAGATAAAGTAATAAAGGTGTTATTTCTGCATGCCTAGAATAGCCTTGCAATAGTCAATATAAACTTTTGTGTGTGGCACATAACAATTTGATTTTTCCCATTATTTTTCTCAGCTTAAGCAGCTTTAGTTTCTTCTCCTTTCTTGGTAGACATGTACAGTATCCCCTCTCCTTTTCTAATAATGCAGGATTTGCATTTCCCTATGAATTCTAGAAATTGTTCTCTACACTTATTCTGAAATTAAACTATCTTCCTGACAAGATCAAAGATATTTCAGATGAGTCTCATCAGTAAAAGGATAAAGAAAATTCAGATCCATCAAAGGTCCTGTAGTTAATTCACTTGAAGTTAATAGTTTGATGGTGTTGAAAATTTTTGAAAAGTAAACAAAGCTATTGCAAAGATTTTCTGTCCTATGCTGACTTATGTGCTACTCATTGAACCAATGGATCTGGCGGTTACTCTGCATTTATTGCTACAGGTACATAAGTCAGTGGACCTCAATTATCTGTGATTAAACGCATAGGAAGGGACAGAAAGGTCCAAAAGATTGCTGAATATTTAATGGCATTATGTGCCTTATAATATTATGTCATGTATAATCACCAGAGTTGGAGTTAAGACTATAGGAAAAAAGTTAATATTGGTAGGTAATAACTTTGAGTGCATGAGTGTTTAAATGAGTACATAAGTAATTTGCTATGATTTTAAACAAACGTTTCTTAAAAATCTCAATGTAAAGAGATTAAGATTAAAGGAAAATGATTAATTACTTAGAAACTTCCTTAGTTTACAGGGAAATAGCTTGGTGGGGTGTTAAAAATAGGAGGAGTTTGTTACTTATGAATCCTAATAAATTATATGCTGTGCTAAGATTTAGGATCATAGTTAGGTCCTATTAAAAAAAAAAAAAGCCACCTCTGGCTCTTTTCTTAATGAATTACTTAAATTAATTACTTAAATACCTTATTTAAGTCCATTCAAATATAAATTGAAATAAAAGTCTTAATGAAATTGTATTTCTAATGGCAAAATCTGGACACTAATTGTGGTTAATATGTTAATAGTAGAAAGGCCAAAGAATCACTATGCTTGTAGATAAAGGTAGAGGTTTTTCTCAAGTAAAAATTGGAATATTTGTATCTTGAAAGTTGTTTCAATTTTTTTTTTTTTTTAGTGGTATTGTCTCATGGAATTTTTAGTTGGTTCAGAAAAAAATAATACCTACATGTTGAACAGTTTTTGGCAGTTCAGCTTCTAAGATAGTGATACTTAACATGTATAGATAAGATCTTAACATGTATAGATAAGATAAACATAAAATAAGTAGCTTTATAAGAGGAAAGTAATGATTTTTAAGAACAGATTTTATTGTTCAATCTGAAGTGTAATTGCGTTAATTTTCTGAGAAAATGTCTGACCCTCAATTTAGAAAGTACCTCTGCTAGTTCATTTCTGTTACACTACAAAAAGAAATTATTCCACCAATGAAAATGGCATAAAACTTTTTGTTGGTATGTTCTATTAATGCTTTCTGTAGTCCTGGACATCAAAAAGGAAAAAACATGCTCACTATTTCAGCTTCATAGTTCTAAACTCTTGGGTTAAACAAAACTGTAGAAAAGACCCAGGAGTATTCTAGGGAGTTCAGAATTTTGAACTGCTCCTCCTGAGACTTGTCTAGGACAAACACATTGGCAGAATGTGGGTATATAAAATTCTACAGCCTCCTATTATCAGTTTTTATTGATCTCACTCAACAGTATCTGAAAAGCTTAACCATAGACAGTAGCATATGGTCTTAGAGTGGATTAATAAACATCCAAATGGAAAATATTCAGTTACAGTTAAATGGACTCTGTTTCACATAGCTTTTCACTGACCTTCAGCCCTTGCAATTAGAGTGTATTGCACACCTGTGTATGGAATTACAAGCAGGCCCTCTTGACAGTCAGATGTTTTAATGATATTCAGTTGTTTCTTTACTTTGTCAGGGTAGACATACTCATTTATCAATAGTCAGATCAACATTAACAACACATTTTAATATATTATTGAGACATTAAGAAATTATTCCAAAAAAAGGGAAAAGAAACATTGGTGAAAAGTCGCAAATATGTTATTCATACTCAAAAGGAAGCAACTGTATGAGGAAAAAAAAAAAAAAAAAGGAATTGGACATCAATTTCAAAGAGATTATCAACAGATATTATGTAACTACAGTTAATTCTTCCCTGGGAACAAATGTATATGTACATATAGGTATAAATATACAGATCCATTATTTGCAGAATAATATAAAGTCACCATATCACTTCACATATGATTCACCATAAACTTTTCATCATGGAATTCTTACAATTTAGAATACAACTGCATAAGGGAAAGAGAGTAGAACAGAAAAATTAGACACTAGACAATGTATGTCAAAAGTGCCATCTATCTGAATAATAATAAAAAAAAAAGTCTTTAGAGATATTTTGAGATTATCTTTTGGATATTCATACGAGAGATGTTTCATTAGGAGTTGAATATAAAGAATGCCAGGTTCTGATTTTCAAGTAGAGAAGGCACCAATATCTCGGAGACTATATTAGTCCAATATGATCAGATTTTGACTTAGATTTTTGTTTTTTTGACGTATCTACCAGAAATCCAATTTTATCTACAGATGTTTCAAACAGCAGTAACATTTGTTTTGTCATGGTGAAGAAAAAACTCTTACTCCAAGAATGGGCTTTATCACGGAAATCTTTGATTAAGGCTAATATTCAATTAATCTATAGCTGATATCACCTTAATTTAAGATTAAAAATATTTTCTGTGACTAAAGAGTAACTATAGGTCTATTGAAGATTGCCTTGAAGACTTTTTAATCCTACTGAAAGATAACAAAGTAGGAAGAAATGATAAAAGAATAAAGTTAAGAAGTAAAAAATATGCAAAATATAAACCAAAAACATCACAAAAAAAACAGGATGTTTTGGCAAATGTTTGAGAGGAGTTTTGATTCTCACTTTATTTCTTTGTAATTTTAAAAAAAAAAAAATTCCTGACAGAAAAGATAACTTGTGATATGTTTATAGTCGTATCTTAGAAATACAACAACAATGAATAAAAATTAATCAACACCCACAACCAGATAAAGTATTTATGTAAATGGTGTTATAGACATTTTTCTTTCTGAATTTTTTCTGTGAGTTAAATTTAGCAATAATGCTACTGGTAGAAAGCGTTGCTTATTTATAATTACCATGAAAAATCCTGTCCTTATTTTCAAAATATAAGTTCATATGATACAAAATCAGAACAGTTTTAATTAGATGACTGTCTCATTTTATGTTTGATGAGTCAGTGATTTCTGCAAAAGTAACACATTGTACACCATATTAATTTAATCAGGTAGTAGGAATATAAAAATGTGTTGGTACTGATTAAATGATTACTGAAATACCTTACAGACTCAGCATCAGGAAAATTATGTGAGCAATTACAGTAAAAGCACTTGGTTGTAGTAAATATTGCAAAAACAAATGTTTAAAGCAGGATCTGGCAAAAGGATGCAAGACAGCTGTAAAGGTAATATTTTACAATTTTTAATATATTTTTAGTGTAAAGACAACACTTATCTTTAGGAAACATGACTGACCACAATAAAAGCTATCTTTTAAAAATAGATTGATTTGAACAATGTAAACTTCTTGAACTGCTTGTTGCACGATCTCTGTCAGTGATTCTACATAGTCAACCTGTGACATCTGTATCTGTTCTGGTTGTCTTATTGTTTGTCTAAATATTTACCTTTGGTAGAAAACAAAAATAAAATGTAAACTCTGTAAGCTTTACAATTTTTTAAGCCTGTGTAATCTCAAAGCTAAAAAGCTCTTATTTTAGGAACAAAATACAGGGTAATTCTGAATATTTTTCTTCTGCTGAACACAAAGTTACTCCTAGATTAACAGCACAGGAAGCACTGATACTGGAACTTTGCACCCACTAGAATTCTATTTTCAGAGCTATGAAAAGAGAGTTTATGAGGGAATAGCAGCAGATGAGTTACTCAGCAAACAATAAAATGTCTACAAGTAATAATTACTCTTTAACTTATCAAAATACAAATCGAAATAAACTACATATGGTGTGTAAATTGGTGTTTCAAGAAATGATGAAAATGAGTGAGAAACATTCAACAGATTATGTCATTTTTAAAGAAGGAAAAATATTTATTTTTAGTATCTTGTTGGATTTCAGCTTCAAATGAGAAAGGGAGAAGAAAACAGATGGAATCAAGAGGCGAAACCACCTCTAAGTCAAATTTACAAAAAAAATAATACTGAACATATGCATTTATATTAATCTACAAATTCAGTGAACCATTTAAGCACACAATTAGCTATATAGAAGTGGTTAAATACTATCAACTTCAGATTAAGTTCATGCTTAAATGATCTCCTGGATCAGAATTTTCAAGAAGTTTAATAATTGCTTCTTATAGAAGTCAGGAAAAAAATCATCATGGCTTTGTAGTTCTTCTGTTTTTAGTTACATATATACTTGGTCTCATTCTATGAGTAGTTGTATTTCAGCATTTGTCTCATAGTCTTTGACATGTTTATATTCTCAACCAGCCTTTCATGTAAGAGAGAGAAAATGAAGTAGAGAGAAGCTATCAATATACCTACAATAATAATAGCTTAGTCAGACTTGAGCTATATGCAGTCTGGATCAGAAGGGTAGCTGGAAAACCAGTGCAGCGTAGTCCTTGGCTGCTGCAGAATACATGATTGCAGATAGACCAGTGTAAGCCTGCACAGAAAGCATGTTTAGCTATAAGATGTAATGAATTCATAAAACAACATTTGTATCCATATAGATTTATGGTGGCATTGGTGGCATATTTATAGTTATATATGTGCATATATAAAAATATATATAAACATGTATATATACTTATATATGCATACACACACAAAAAAAAAACCCTCAGAATGAACACAAAAATACATAAAATAATGTTTCTGAGGACAAGGAAAGAAGACCGATCAATTGATTTATTAAAGACTAGGCTGGTTAAAACACATGAAAATATCATATACATAGTGAAGGGCTGATACAGTAACTCCCTGGGGGTTTTCTAGCCCTTCTTTCTATAATAAGATGAAATATAGAAGGATTTTTTTAAGTCATCATTTATTTATGAGATATCTTAACTTTAACTACTTAAGTAACCAAATGTCTCATTTAAATTTCCAAATGAGTACCAAGTATTACTGGAGCATTAGTCTTTGAAATGCAGACATAGGAAGAAAAGGAAACTGAAATTTCAGACATTCTATGCCTATTCTTTCTGCCTTTAGGAATGACAAAGCTCTCCAGTTTAAACATGTAACTCCCTTTTCTGGTTTCTGTACGCCTCTGTTGTAGGCCATAGAAAGCCTCTACAGAAATGAGATCCACGGCATTAACTAAATAATTTTAACAGTTCCCATGAATGGTAAATCGGTTTTATTATTGCCTATTTTACAAATGAAAAATGAACAGGATTGTTTAAGGTGATGCAGTGAGGCAATGGAAGAAGAAAGGACTTGTGTTGTGTTCAAAATTCAGATACAGAGGTCTCTGCAATAACCTAATCTATTTTAGCCATAAGTTATTTTTTTTAAGCATTTATATGTGATCTCAGTTTGGACTCAGTTATTACATCAGTTAGCAGTGTTGGAGAAGAATGGTAAAAATTCAAGCTGTCTACATTCCTAATCAGGCACATTATTATCTTCTTGACCTGGGCTTCAAGATTGAACCACAAAGGCACTCTGCCTAGTCTGATTTCAAATGTTACTAGATGTCATAGATTTTGACTGTCATCCATCTATCTTTCCTGTTAGTGTCTCTCTGTTTGGTGACCCTGGTTTCTCCCTTTAGCTGCTCCCTTAGGTCTTTCTATCTCACCTTTAGATATGTTTTGTAATAAAGTTGTAGTAAAATATTAAAAGGGCTGTGATATTGCCTGAATAGTCCTTGGTTGTCATAATATGTCCTACAGACTGCCAGGACCCTCTTTATGGCATGGTCCATCTTTTGCAATGCACAGTAGTCCTTGGGGTATTGTCTGGGACTAACAACTAAATGGTGCATCTCCTTCTGTAGATAAGAAATTCTAAGAGTAAGAGCTATCTGAAGAGCATATTTCCAGGAAGCGTTCTGAGACTAAAACAAGATGGCACCACTCGTTCATTCTGTTGGGTATCTGAAGCAAAGTAGCAGATTGCAAGTTGGTGTTGAGCAATATGCAAGACACTCTGTGTGGGCTACTTCACTCAGGTGTAGAACCATCAGCTCACAGACGGAATTGGGTAGAAGGGACCTCTGCAAATTGCCTAGTCCCACCTTCTGCTCAAAGCTAAGCTAACAACAAATTTAGATTATGAGAAGAACCCACTGAAAAAGTGGCTCAGGATGATGACCACGGCCATGGTGGTGGTCTTTTCAGTTACAATTTGTGCAGTAGGACAATTCTATCAGGATGGCAGAGGGAATGACCAGGTTCCAATTTCTGCAGAGGCAGACAGTTTAACAGGAGCTAAAGAAGGTAAAATTTCAGCTGTGGAAAATTTCAGCACTATAGCAAAGAAAGAGCCTGATCATGGAGGCACATATTTTAGCCCTTTTGGGATGTATGTCTGACATACATTATGTCTGAGACACATATCTTAGACTATATCGGTCTAAGTACTAAAAGAGATATCTCAAATCTGCAGCTTCAAAAACATATGTATATTTAGCATATTAATGCATTATTTCATAAGCTGGACCTAAATTAAAATTCAACTATTTGCTCATAATTATATGATTTTATTTGATACAATCAAAATTTTAAAAAATATAAAATTGACATAGTGTGCATTGACTATATTATTCACAAATATAAAGAAGTGCTAAATAGGTTGTTTTGCTTCTGGTAGGCAAAACCATAATGCTTTGTCTATAGCATATACTGTGGTGGAGCAGATGCAAATAAATGTGACACCATCACGTAACTAAAAGTACTGATGAATGTGTTATAGTCCTGTTTGCCCTTCCTTTCATTGCTTTTTCTTCTGAACCATCACAGATGATCTTTTATTCTGTCCTTAATTTTCTGATGACACTTCATAACTAGGTTTATGAATCTTTGATTCATGTAATTCTTCATCTTTCTAATGTGGCTGGGGGAACCACAATTTTTTACAGGAATCACAAGTTAACAAGTCATGCCCAGAAATCATCATACATATCTTTAATTATTGTATGGTTAAAACAAAAATTTAGTTTACTTTACTAAAATCCTTTGAGAAAATATAATTCCTGAATTATTTTGAAGTACAGTAAATCAATACTATTTAGCATTTCATAAATGCTGAAACATCTGTGCAAGTGCTATCCACCTTAATATTGTTGTGCATATTAAAATATTTAATGAAATGGAAGGCTGGAAAGCTGTTATTAAGCTGACCAAGGAAGTAAAAACCTGAAAAAATTGAGTTTCCATTACTTGATAGGCAATAGACTCCAATATGAATTAAGAATTGTTTGCAACATGCTGGAATGTGTGTCAATAGCAGACAATTTTATATTCTGAATAATGTTACTAAAATATTATTAAAATCTGTATTTTAATCTTTGAAAAATAGTTTTATGACTTAATTTTACACTTATATTAGCTTATAGTTCCTATGTAAGCATTCACAGTTGAATTAGATAGAGTATCTATGCAACCTCCATTAACTGTTTTGTCTGTTAATGGAGTCGCAAACATATTCCCTGTATGTGAACAACTATAGCGAAACTTTCAAATTTAGAGATGAATTCAGAGCTGAATCCAACCTAACATGAATTCAACAGATTCTAAAATTAGTCAAAAGTTTTTTATCTTTTAGGCACCAAGGCTTTTTTCTTCAGTTACCTTGCATGCTTCTCTTCTTCAAAACTCTTCCATATTTATCTTTATTTTTCAGTATTTTCTTAAACTGTGAACTATCAGTCTAATTTTCTGTCTAGAAAATCCTTTCTACTTTAGTCATTCTTTTCTTCAAAAGTCCAGCAAAAATGTTTTGCCTTTCCTGTATATAACTTTCGTATAATAACTTTTGTATAATAGCATAATTTACTCCAACTTTAGCAAGGCTTTCAACACTCTCTGCCACAATATAAAAGTTAATTCATCGCTACTTGTACAACAGAATGGATGTTCAAATACCAGGGCTGAAAACTGGTTGGAGAGTCTGATCCAGAGGATAATGAAACTCTATCTGGAAACCTGTAGCAAGTGGACTAGCATAAGAGTCTATATTGGGACCTCTCCTCTTTAATATCTGAATCAATGACTCAGGGCAGGTGACAGAGAACATTCTTAGGAGGTTTGGAGATAATCTTGAATCAGACAGGCAAGTCAATATGCATGGAAGTATGGACAGGCTGGAGGAATGGATCAACATAAACTTTTTATGTTCAGCAAGGACATTGCCAAGTCCTGTGTTTGTACTGATACAAACTAGGGACTGCCTGCC
Source organism: Nothoprocta pentlandii (assembly GCA_013398315.1). NCBI lineage: Eukaryota > Metazoa > Chordata > Aves > Tinamiformes > Tinamidae > Nothoprocta > Nothoprocta pentlandii. Next base: position 1,217,092 of record VZSG01000201.1, on the reverse strand, counting down.
TGAGAAGCAGCTCTACTGGAAAATACATGAGCCTAATGCTACCATAATCCTGCCCTAACCTAATCCTACCATAATCCTACCTACCCAAGACCCTAACTTCACCATCCCCTCTACTCTACTCCCTACCTCCAACTTCACTGCACCAATCACTACCTCTACCCTCCCCTGTGTTAAAAGGAACACAGACAAGTGATTGAGAGAAGTGATTATCCTCCTTTGCTCAGCATTTATTAAATGGTCTCTAGAATACTGCATCCAGTTTTTATCCTCAAGGAAGACACTGATGAATGGAAGCAAACTCCACAGAAGTGAGAGGGCTGGCAGGTTTCAGTAGCTATGGGGAGAATATCAAAAACATGGCGCCAGGATCTTCACAGAGGAGCACTGTGAAAGGATTAGAGGCAAATGGACCTTGAAACAGGACAGGTTCAGACTGGAAAATCTCCATGAGGAGAGTCAATATTGGATGAGCTTGTATTAGATTGAATAAAGCCCTGAGATGCTTATTTTGACCTCAAAACTGTGCCTGCTTTGAGCAATAGCTTGGACAGAGACCTTCTGAGATCCTTCCAGTTTAAATTTTCCTATGACTTTTTGCCATTCACTTTTGTTTAAGTTATGCTCCTGTTGTGGTTGTCAGATATACTAGTGTTGAAAAGTTCACATTTGTCAGCACATATTGTGATACTTTTCTCTGCCTAAGAAAACAAAATAACCATACTACCATGTGGTATCCATTAGAAAGTGCTGACTTTTTAATAGAGCAAAAAAGGGATGGCTTGTACAGTGACAGCTTCCTGTCACTCTACAAAGGTTCCTTAAACAGGAGGCTGTTCTCAGGTACAGACTGTTTGTTAATGTAAAAAATGGTTACTCGACTGTCTGTTAAAATTAAGCCCATATGCTGAGATATCAGCTTCCTAAGGTCCCCAAAATATGGATAACTATTGTCATTCCCAGCAACACTAGACATTCCACACATAAGGTGGTTAAATTTTGATGTCTAGTCTTAAATAAAGATGATTCACAGACTGCCAACAAGTCGAAGACCTTGCAGTATTACTTCACCTTCTCTCTGTTGCATGACAAATCCAAACTAGCTTACATTACCTGGATTCTCTTGGTTTACTGAAATTACCAAACTGGAAATACATATACATATGGATATTCCAATACATATACAAAGGATATTCCAAATATCCTTTTGATGATGCTAGAATAAACATCCACAGCATGAGTTTTCCTAATAGGTGTTTTTCTGCCAATCATACAACATCCCATATAACAAATGAGAACTATCAAAGAGACACAAGAATGCTGATTTCATCTTATGAAGAAGGCTCCTCTCAACTGTCTTCATAAAGATGTCCTCCTCCATATACAACAGATTTCAGTAAAGGTGCACATTGGAAGAAAAAGCCAAGAAATGTAACAGAAACTGCCATATTGCCCTTCCATAACTTCCTCAGATATTTAGTCAGAAAGTAAAACCCTACAACAAAATGAGGTTACTACTGTTTCTAGCAATGGAAATTACAGAATAGAGTGATGAGCACCACTAAATTCTATCTCAGATAAAATCACATAATACAGGGGCAATCCTGTGGTATGGATGGTTGCATATACTGTGAGGCAGCATATGATGTACAACTACTAGGACACAGGCTACCAAGAAATCTCTTCTGACGCATGTAAGATGTTCAAAACTCCAGATTCAAACTGCAGAAATGCTGCAGATTTGATGTCTCCAAAGTAGTCTTAAAAAATCTATATCCACAGTAAGAGAACTTCTTCATTTCTTTTTTTTTTCTCTTCTGAGAAATATTAATTTTTCCATTACCTATCAGTGCCATAAAAGGAACATAATGCAGTTATAGACAGCAAAAACATCTTTTACAATCACATGGATACATTACTGTTATACATAGCCTGCATAACATACAGTTGTCCTGAAGAGGTGAAAGAATCTGAGAAGACATATTTGCAAAAAATATTAGTCATTACAACAAAAAAGAGGATTCCTCAACTCTACAGAGGACACCTACCTAACAGCAACACCTCAGATACTATTAACTTCAGCTTGACTCAAGTTTATAGAGGTTTTTGACTGTTGTCTCCCTAGCACCATCTGGTGTCTGCCAACTTGCAACCTGTGAGAAAACACCAAACACAAAATGAATTCAGCACATGGCCTCATGGGACAGAAAAATTTACAGCAGGCATCTCCACAAAGACTTGGAAGAATATTAGGCAGGCTAGAAAGAGCATACATTATGTTTATGATTTTCACCAACTTGCACTGCTGAAACATTGAACATATAGCTAAAATATCTACCTATGCTCCTGCCTCTGTCAGAATATGCAGGAGCATGGAAGCTGGTTTTAACTAGATTTCACACATGAAAGATTTCCTTTTTTAGCCCAAATTTTACTTAAAAACTATACTAGCTACATTTCAGATAAATGGTACTTTAACCACCTTCAGCTTTCATGGCATAAGAAAAAAAAATCACATAATATACACTTTTCCAATAAAAACATATTGAAAAGATATTCAATATAGCCTTAAGAACTGGAATACTAATTTTTTTTTTTTTACAATGCATAGCTGTCGACAGCAATATCAGGGCACAGCTGCGCAGAAAATGATTCAACCTCCATATGCTGCCACTGTGTATACTATGCCGTAATTCATAAATATGAAGAGTGAAAGTATCATTATTCAATGTCCCTGAAGAAAATGAAAGCCTATGTTTTTTTTAGCATTCATCCATTTTGCAGAATAGTTTAATTTAATTTTAATGTATGCATTATTTTCTCTTATGAAAGAAACTTGAAATGGTAAAATAATCAAATACAGAACCAACATGCAATAACGTGTTCTGATATCATTTTCTGTTTAGCACAATTAAAATAATAGATTGTCTAAATATTTTTAGAGACATGCACCTGTTATATCTTACCATTATTATAGGATATATTACAATTTGATAGTTTCATCAAAAAATCCTAGATAGTAGTCTATCTGAATTAGGTTAAATAAAATACGGTCACTGTCTTAATTAGTCTGGAAGATTAAAATCAAATGAATCTGGGATAAAAACTGAAGTCTAAACATGCCATATATATCATGTGTACAACAGGGCACAGAGAAGTCAAAAGGTCATTATTTTTTCTGAAAATTACATATTCTCATGCAAAATCTGATAGTCTTTATTGATGGACAATGTCATAAAGCCATCACTGTGTTTATAGACATTTAATTGAAGACAGCATAAAACGATAAACTAAGAAACATGCATGGTTGACTCCTCCAATTCAAACCATAAATCATACTGATGTTCAGACAAGTTGCCCAGACACAAATTCTGATGATAGATGAACCATTTAACTTTGATTTTTGAAAGCAATGAGCTCGCTAGCAATACCTCACACTGACTAATACCACATATGGTCATATAAGAACTCATCAAAAATCCATTTTTCCCTTGTGTGGATGCTAAAATTATCTTCTAAATGATCATTATTAAAAGTGTGCAGTGTGTAACATCCTTCTAATGTGCATAGCTGGATTCAAAGTCTATGTGCTTCAGTAAGCAATGATTTTATCTCTGTTTCTAATCTTAAAAAAGGTTTTTAAAATATAAATGAAAAAAAGGCAATATGTAAAATTAATTTATAAAAAGATACAGAAAAGGTAATGAAACAAATGAGGGGAAAGAAACTTTTTTTTTAGGTTCCTTGGCATAGCATAATTTCTCTAGATGATAAAATATACTTTATAATACACTGTTCTCACAAAACCTGAATCAAGGAATTCCCATCATATCTTACAGGCAGCATCCCACAATTTATCTTTGTGGAGTACCGAATATTACACATTGGTATTACAGTGGTAGAATACAAAACAAAAAAGCTTATTTCTAAATTAAATTACAGTACATGCCATTCATTTTTTTTGATACAATAAAGGGCATTTTTATTATAATGCTAGGATTTGCACAAATTTGTGTACTTAGAAACAAGCATCTACATGTGCATAAGGCTACAAGAATATTTCTATACGCAGTTTTATACCTAAATAAGTCTGATTTATACCTAAATATTTTTTTCAATCAACAATTCCTTTTAGCATAAACTTTCACTACTCTAGATTTATTTGTGTTAAACTACATGAATGTTTTTATTCTTTACATATTTACCAAAAAAATGATTTTTTTTGTCCTACTAGTGGCTCCCTAGCCAGAGCAATGGATATATTTGCAGAATATTTGAAATTACATTGAAACACATAATAATATTGTAAAAAATATTAGCCTTTCACTGCAAAGGCAGTGGATCCTGTTTGACTTGGTTTATCAATAAACTCTTCCATCTCATTTTGCTTTCTCAGAATTTTAAGTTTCACATTAAACCACATTAAAGTTTTTTTTTTAATCGTGAAACCAAAAAGCTTTGAATTTAAACTAAATTAAAAAGGAATAAGTAGAGTTAGCAAGTTTACATATCAAAAGCCATATACTTATATTACATTTATGCAAGTACACAATATGATCATTGAAATCAGCTAGTCTATTTTGGCAGACAGAAATGTGGACTTCAAGGATAAAAATTCCTTATTCTATTAGAAAAAAAGGATAAAATTATGAGAAGTACTCACTAACTACCAAAGGGTAGTTAGTGCAACTGGTATTGCAGCACTCATTCAGATGATGCTCAAACATGTTGCCTTACCTCAGCTCTTGCCAAATCATGTTCTTCCAGGACCATGACAAGATCAGCATGCACCTCCTCCAGTTCCTTTTGGTATCATCCAACTGTAATAAATGAAAGAGCAGTGATATTTAGATGGATGAGTTGTGCGCCAGGAAGAGAAAACTACCAAACAAGGACCTAAAGCGATCCCCTGTCTTCACATGCTTGATTTCATTCCTTAATTAGAGCCATTAATCAATAGGTATGAGATATGAGGCTTTAGAAGGGCTTGGTGACACGACACCTTGCCACCTGTCAAAATTACAGCTTTCTGTTCATGCACCATCCCTCAAATAGTTATTTTCTGCAAGCCTGGCTGCATCCCACAATTCATTATTTACTATATAGTTCTATCCCTGTGCAATGTCAGAAGATATCCCTTTGATGATAAGGAATGGTTTACATAAAATGGTTAAAACTCACAAAGTACTTCGATTCTCCCTAGAGTAGTTAAATCTTAAAAAAAATATATATATATATAAAACTATCCTAGCATGTCTTCACTACCAAAGAAATCTTTTAAGTAAAATGCTGTCCTCGCATTCTCATAAAAATAAGTATTGCTTTTCTAGTATGAAAAAGCATAGGCGGCTATTAAAAGAAGCAGATTAATACTTAACAATGAGGTTCTGTGAACGCCTCCAAACAGCTGTCTTTAGCCAAACACCTAGAGAAAGCCATACTACATCCACCTACCAACATTTATATATGCATATAGATGCTAAAATAAGCAGTCAAATGAATGTATGGAATTTTAAACCATATAAATTTAAAAGATGATGAGAGAAATAGTAAAAGCATATGTGCAAATAAATATATGAATATATGAAAAATATATGTGAATAATAGTAAAACAAATTTTAGAGCGATAATTAGATGATGATCTGTCAACTATATATGCAAAAGAAAGCAAAATGATGCTTGCAGATGGTCAGATACTCTATTTAAGAGAGTAAAATCCTAGCTGCTTCAGAGAATTTTTCTCTGTATTCTCCTATAAATATGACTCAATCCTGGCCCACAGGGATCACCATCTATTCACTTGGAGTTAGACTAAGACCAACACATTTCACATAGGCCACCAATAACTGTCACATGGTAACAACTTTCAGTCACAACTGACTGAGGTCAGACTGAAACTGGTCACTTAAAGGTTAAAGGTTCTGTATTCTATTACCGGTCATTGCCATCTAGTCACCACACTATAAATATTTAATATAATTACAGTTTGCTCCACATAAACTTCATTCACTCATGGATGCCACTAGTTTCCGATTTATTAATGATGGAAATTAAAACTCAACCAAAACTAAACCCAAAAATCTTGATTTAGTTGTTCTTGCATTAATTCAAAATGCATTTCACTCTAATTTGAAAATATACGTATTGAAGAGTAGGTCTTGTAAAATGGAAAAAGGTCTATTTCAGATTCTGGAGAATGTCAAATGTCTGTCTCTGTTTACTTTCTTCCTACAAATTCCCTGAAGTGACACACTGAATTATAGAGCAAATTTTCTGTGCTGTAAATAAGAGCATGGGCCTGGGTGGAACAGAGAGAATTAAGAAGGTACTTTCACATGCTCGTGATGACAACATATAATTGACTTGTTGCTCTGTTTTGTTATGCTACTCGGTGGTTATATTGTCATCAATGACTTATGAAATTAACTTCCTCTTTCTGCATGTATATCCTCTTTGAATGTATTGGATAAAGGAAAAGTGGTTCATGCCACTCTGGAAATATTTGACATATATGCTTTCATCACTTCAGAAATATAGTGAACTCAACAAAAACAAAACCATAAAAAGGTATCTATGCAATGTGGGAAGTGTGGCTACTGTTTTGCATTATTCAGTGCAGTTTTTAGAAAAAAATATTTTTTCAGAGAATTAAATCACTAAACTAAGTATGAATTTAGTATTAATAATGAAGCTTTATGTCTTCACAATTCTGAAGCGTAAAATGTTCAATTTTAAGAATAAGTTTTTTTGAGGCAATACTAAATTGACTATCAGGTACCCATGCACAGTGCTTAGTATTTTCATGCAATAACCTCATAAGTAACACTGGCCAAAATTTAATCCATGTTGAAGATAGGTGCCTTTTGGATATTTGAGTATGCCAAAATCAAGCATATAATGAAAATAGAATATTAAAATCAATTTAACAAAATTAAATTACTTCACAACTTACAACAAACAAAGAGAGATTGCTTACCAGTAACTGTAATTATGCAAGTGAAAGACCATACAAATATTCATAAATATACCCTCTCTACTGCAATCTGATTTTTTCTACTGTAGTACTTGCACAGCACTCATAATCACACTATCTCACTCAATATAAAGAAACATGATATGGAGTAAGTTCGGCATTGTTTTAGTTTAATTTCAATCACATGGAAAAAAAATAGAAACATTATAAGACTTCGAAGAACTGAAACTGAACTACAGCTACACTGTACTCTTCAAAAAATTTCTGTTAATGGAAAGTAACCTCCACATTGATCTTTGAGTGATAGTCAACAATTACAGCTTATGGCTCAAAGAGTGTTCAAAGTGAGATTCCTGTGTCCACTTAGGTTAAGATCTGAGAGAGCCCTTGACAAGAATAAGCATACCAACTATTATTGACAGAAATACGAGAAGCACAAGAGGGAAAGATCATAATGACAGCACAAGAGAGCCATGGGTCATAAACACATTCTGAGTGGGCCTTAGTAGAGATATGGGAAACTCTAGGAAGAGCAGACTATACTCCAAGACAATTGCTTATTAGAGATAGGTGTACTCTAAGAGATATACAGCATCCTCCTGTGAGATGGAATATTCTGGGGCTGAAATCTGTCAAGTGGTCAGTCTGTGCTGAATACATGTTTGAAAGCAATTGTGGTGATGTCAGAGGCCTTACCAACAATCAATTAGCACGTGTCTTACTGCTATGTCTCTGCCACAAGAAGACATTCCTGTTCTTTCTTAACATTTGATCAGAGTGAAAACAGCAGAAATGTATTTACCAATCAGATGACGGTGTGGTGTATGAAGGCATGGACTCCAGTATAATGAACCAAAGACCCTTTATTAAGCATCAGATAAAACTTATATACCATACTGTTCCAGATATTATACCTTATTTGCCTAAAAGCACACAAATCACAGTTACTAAATAAACCAATAATCTAAAGGATTACGTCAAGACTATCCAATCAGCTTCTTGGTCACATTGTAGCTGAAGAGTTGCTTTAGCTCCTTGTTTGTTCCAGATATTATACCTTATTTGCCTAAAAGCACACAAATCACAGTTACTAAATAAACCAATAATCTAAAGGATTATGTCAAGACTATCCAATCAGCTTCTTGGTCACATTGTAGCTGAAGAGTTGCTTTAGCTCCTTGTTTGCTGATAGAACACTGCACTGCTGTCCTTGAGGTTGGTTATCTACTAACAAAGCACCCCATACTGCTGTCCTTGAAGGGAGCCTCCAAATGATGGAATGAGGACTGCCTGTCAGAAGCACCCTGTGTGTTCAGGGAAATGAGAGTGGAAGAACTGATACCTTCTCTTTAGGGGGGGGAAGAAAGCAAATGTAAATGTAAATCAAGTTGACCCCAGGATAGCTAAGAACACATTAGAGTACATCTCTTGCATCATTTTGCTGCAAAACATGAAGTAAGATATAAATTAACTGCTAACAGAGGAGGTTTTCCTTTGTGCAAGGGAAAAATCTTTAGGCAAATCATTTCCTAGCACAGAAAACAAAACTTCATACAAGTAATGATCTATTAAATGCTTATTGAATTAGCTGTCATAGAATATGTGTGCCAATTTTAGACATGGAATAAAAGGAACTCAGCTCCACTCAACTCTAAAACTGAAGCTCTAGAATACCAAAATGAAGCTTCTTTTCCTCTTAAAATCAAAGACTAAATAAATAAAAATGCCCAAATGAGCTAGATATCCTAACAGAGATACACTTGATAACATTGTTTTAGGAAGCCTAGATGGGTGGAGGGACATCTCTTTTCAGTTGAAGTAGATTTCATCACCAAAGAGAATGAACCTATAAATCTGAAGCACAGCAACCTACTACTTGGTGAGAGTATACTCATGATATTCACATTTTAAGATATTCAAAGTAAAGGTGAGCATGACACTAAGTATTTATGAGAGTCCATAAGTTCTGAGAGAGCAGACTACTTTGTTGTGGTGACTAGGTAACACATATACCGGATTCTGCCAATATCAAGGAAAATGCTCATCACTAAGGCCTCATCACAAAGCATTCCTCATCATAAGCATTCTCATCACAATCCTCATGACAATAATGATGTGATAATCCTCATCACAAAGCATTCTATGAACTTTCTTGGTTTATAATAACACAGGTTAAATTTTTCAGTGTTCACTGAGACAAAGACATTTAAACAGCATCTGGGTTTTCCTCGGAGACTGATCATTCTTTCTGAGAAAAAATATACTATAGGGAACAAAAAAAAAATCATGGAAAGGTCATGTGGAAGCTTCAACTGGTAATTATCCCATCAGAATGCAAAACAGAGATAACAACATTAAATTTATCTTCTGTCAATGTAAAAGATGTACCCTTAGGAAATCCAGAACTATGGAGCAGTTTATTTCCGGAAGAATTCCAGTAAGTTGGCCATTCTGAATCTGTCTTCATTTTGAGTCTGAACACTCAGTCATAAAATTTTAGTTTGAAGTACAGAATTATCAGTTTCTCTTTCTCCATAACCACCCCCACCCACCAAAAGAAAAAAAAAAAAAGGCACTGAAAGGAGTTATGCATATTATACAAACTTTTGTTCTGTATTATATATCCTTTTTTTACTTCAAGAGCAATGAATGAGAGTGTTCTTTACACATCCTCCAACAAGTCAAAGGCTCTTCAAGGTCACATGATAGACCTCTTTCCTCTCTCACTCCAAATGCACAAAAACCAATTCAAGTTCTTTTTTTTTTTTTTTT
>VZSG01000201.1:1186635-1198044 GCA_013398315.1 Nothoprocta pentlandii | reverse complement strand
GAAGGAAGGAAGGAAGGAAGGAAGGAAGGAAGGAAGGAAGGAAGGAAGGAAGGAAGGAAGGAAGGAAGGAAGGAAGGAAGGAAGGAAGGAAGGAATCTTTAGTGTAGGATTCCCACTTAGAATATGTCCTAGTATATATCCTCCATATATTAGAATTTGATGAACATATTCAGACATAATTTTCAGGCATATTCAGGTATATTCAGATATATTCAGACATATCCAGTTAGTCACATTTGGGACTGAGAAATCAATCTCAGCATATTCTCTCTAAAATACTTCTATAAACAGGATTACAATTTTGAATTATGAAAGACCGTTTCAATGTTGTCCTGTTCCATTTCTCCAATCTCCAATCTCTTTTCCAAATGACTTATTATGCTCCCAAAACATACTTTGAATAATCTGAATGATTATTCAGAATGTGTTTTGGGAAGTGAAGATAGTATCAATACAGTATCATTTTCTCAGAAAAACGGGTACAAGAACTGACACAGCCATATCTCTAGGGAAATTTGAGATTATTTTATTAAGTAAAGTATTCCAGCATCTGTCTTGCCTAACTCAGCTTAACTTTGAGGAGAAAAGAATTAGCCATTTATTTCAGTTTAAATTTTTGGATGGATCAAAGATATCTTTAGGCATAAGTCAAAATCTCTAACACCCAAATAATCAATCCCATACTCTGTTGCTGTTTTTTTCCGAGGAAAAGACTAAAGGATGTGAGAAAGAGATGTAAGTGCTCCTCTCTAACCCACTTAGTTCAGCAGCAGAAGCATCATGAGTCCTGATATTTAGTAATATTGATCTATTCTCCATCTCAGGTCTGCTCCCTCCCTACCTCCAGATCACAGTAATCTTACTTCAGACAACTATAATACAGGAGCACTGTCAGACTAGAAGAAGAGTGGAGAAATTCTGCAGATCCTTGATCCTTGTACAGTATCCCCAAAGTCCATCTAGCTTTTTCCAACCCTTAACTGTCATGACTCTCACTGCCCTTCACAAGCTCTCCTTGCCCATACACTGCTTCCAAAACACTACTGCTCCCTTAGGTTATATATCTTTAAAATCTTGAGTTCCTATTTTCACTTGTGATGTTAATAAACTTTTCTATCTTAATACAGGGGAAAAACAGAAAACAAAAACATTTCACCTTCCCTAAGAAGATCAGAATATGGCAATTCTAAAAGCCATCAGAAGCTGATGGACAGGAAACTGGCATGGGAGAACTTACTCTGTAAGGAAACAGTGGGTAGGACTTCATACAGGTTAAGTATTTTCCTTGTTTTAGTTAATTAGTTTGTGTGTTTAAAAAAAAAAATGAATAAAGACATATCTCTGAGTATTAGATGACTTAGGATATCTTCTGTGAGCTTATTTTAAAGAAAAGTTGGAGCAATACCATTTCAAGACATTGTTCACTTTGGGTCACATTTCACCTCCTAGCTCCTAGTAACTGCTGTAACAGTGGTGCAGTGTATGCAATGGAGGGAAAGACATCATTAGTTTCTTTTCTTCAGTTGTGCTGATGTAACTATTTTCTGTCTTTTAAAAATGAATGGAATATATATATATATCCTATATATTTAGCAAATTTTCCCTTCCCCTGCAGTGTTTTATAATTTTTCAAGAGAAATAAAATGTTTTCCTTTTTGTTTTTGATTCATCAAATAGACAAAAACTTGAACAGCTAATAGAGATCTAGGTTAGCAGTTAAAGTCCATCTATCTGATGCCTGTACAGTCATTCAATCTGCAATGGGTGTAACTCAGGAGCAAGTCAAGTAAATCAATGAAGAACACTAGTGAAAACCCACAGAATTGCCTTATCTTGGAAAGACTCAGAATTCATTTATTTACATGCAAGAAATCGGGTATTTTTGAAGGAGTTTTTAACTAACCAAAAAAAAATTTAGCTATATTATGTGAGTATTTATCATGTTATGAACTATAAAAATATTTTAATTAAATTTTATAAATATGTAACATCTTAAGAGTAACATTATTGCCATTCCCCCTTGGTCTGTAATTACAGAAATACTTTGGAAGTGTACATATATTTGTAATACAAGTATTTCATAGCAATCACTAATAGTTTTGTCCTACTAATCCTTCAGTCAGCATAATGGCAAATAAATCAAATAAAAGCACTATGTTTAATGCATTTATTAACATGTGGGAGAAATTTAGAATTCCAAAAGTTGAGCTAAAACTAAAAAAAAAAACACCCTTTTGCTTTCCTAAGATCATCAAGAAAGATTGTTTAATTAAGACTTTATTAAATTAGAAGTAAGTTTTAAAGCATTCTAAGAGTATGTTCAAAATCTCCCAATGGAAAATTCTCAATGGAATACGGGAAAAACTGTCTGAATTAAATATCTATTAATTAGACACATAAGCTGTATATTGTATTAGACATATAAACAGTAAGTGTATAAGTTCTATCCCTATTTTATCAGAATTCAGTTTGAGTAAACATTGCGGTTTACCTTTTTCTAGTTCACATGCCTAGAAATCCAAAGTGACTACATAACGTTGGAATAGTCATGACTTTGTTTTCTTTCTTTTTTTTTTTTTCCCCCAAAGAAAGATGAAAGGACATTGACATCTCTAGGTAGATATTGTTCAAAGTGATAACAGAAAATATATGATTATTTGCTGCAAGGGGAATCTACCAGAGCATTCACTGAAGATTACCTGTGTAACTGAGACTAGCAGAATGGTTACTTGGAACTTCATTCAGTTCCACCAATTACTTTGCCAAGATAAGACATTCAAAGCATGCATTTGATAGAGCTGTCCTAAGGTTCTTTTCTTCTTAGAAGATTTCAAGATTCATTTTCAGGTAACTTTAGAGTAAAGGAAATGTACTGCTAAGAATAAGCCACATACATACCATGAAGTGCTTCCATACTTACAAGGAAGCCCTTGAAAAAGAAAGGAGACTTATCAGTTCTTGTAGCTCTTCAACTATGTTGCTCATTTACAAATTCACTACTAACATTTCCTTCCTCTGTTTTTCTGAATCTCTCTTAGATAATTCTGAATTTCCAGGAAGCAATTTTTAATTACTCATTATTTCTTATTATTACATCTAGTTTGAAAGATTAGACACAATCTGCGGTTACTAATACAGAGACTCTCCTATATGCCTGCAATGCAAACTCCAAAAGTATGAATGGACAAAAAATGTATAAATGGACTAGCATTCAAAGGGTTCTACTTATACAAAATCATGATCTCTTATAAGAGAGCATTCAACAGTTAGCCAGTAAAAAAGTCTTCATCAGCGAAATGCAAATTCAGCTCCAAGGAAAACATGATATCTTGGTTGAGTTTTTCACTTAGAGGAGATCTTTCAGTTTTTCTAGGCTTTTTTCCTGATGGACTTTTAAGAATTTTAAGAGAGTCTGTTCAGCATATCTGAGGGCAAACCTCACAGACAATCTATTTACTACTTCTTTGAGAATAAACAAGTCTTACATACCCATTAGGGCCAAGGTATAACTATAAACGCATAATTTCATTTTTTAAAATGCTTGGAAAATACTCTACAGTAAGTAAAAAAGAAGAGAACAAAACCTAAAGAAAACAGCAGTAGAGAAACAGTTTGTTGTGCAGGAGTGCATAAACTGCCGCCTTAGGCATCTCATCTTAAAGATGAAGTAACTGTTCCAAAGGGAGGTTAGGAAGAAGATCATAAAGCCCTGGGTGTGTTGACAATACTTTGTTGTTGAGGCACGCTCTGGGCTGAAGAGTACCTTTCCAAAGCTACACAGAAAGACTTTCAGAAAGAGAAAAATGCAGTGATAAAAGGGTAGAATACATGGCGACACATCCCTCTACGGGGGGAAAGCAAGATATAAGGACAGACAACAGAAGCAGAGAGTATTAAAGCAAAAGACATAAGTAGTTTCCTTTGTCACATTTTCTCGTGAACAGTTCTTCTTTGTCATATTTCCCTATTCTATTGCCTAACCAACAGAAATATTTAAGAACAGACAACAGATATAATGATCTGTAACCACTAAAGTTGAATTTCTTTATTGTGCCTTTTCTAGAAACCAGAAATGCAACAAGAACATCCTTGGATGAAGGGTGATACAGCTGTAAGAATTTGGTCAGAATGAGGAAACAGTATGTGTGCAAACCTGTACTAAAGCCTAAACCTGTCACTGCCTGTAATGCTGAAATATCTTTCAAGGACAATGGCTATGGAATTCTGAGGACCAGACAGCTTACATGCCAAAAGTGTGCTAGAAAAGGTCTTCTAGAAGCAGACCTCCATTTTTCAAAAGTATGCAAGTATCTAGACAGAAATGATTATGTATCATTTTCTGAAAACTATATACTACATTCCATGCTACATAGAAGGAAATGATTTGTTAATCATTCAGGATGACTTACATTCAGAGCTAATCTTAGTTTATCAAAATTATATTGCAAACTCCTTCTCATCTCTCTCAACCTAAATGGCTGTAATTATTAGTAAAACTACTATTGTGCTAAGGCAGCAAACAGCAGATAGCCAGGATCAAGACACTTTGGCTATATCCATACCAGTAAATTAAATATACTGGGAACTGTTTTTTGCCACCAAGGCAAATATTTATAGATTAGCTGTTTCTGTGTTATGTAGGCTGCCTTCTGAAAATGAGTTGCTCCCTATACAGACTTCTGAACCAAGAAATATTTGGGAGAGCCCAGATAGCTTGGTACTTTATGGTTAGAAATAGAGGTGCAGCCTTTTATTCTGGACCAATATAAATACTGCAAAAGTATTCTTGATTTATGACCAAATTAATCTGTAATCCAATTTGATTTTAATCATACATGAATGTGATAAATAGGAAAAAGAAAACGCAACACTCAAAATATGACCACATGCCTATGAAAGCTGTAAAACTTCACACAATGCAAAGATCTGGACTCTTGTCAGAGACACAACAAGGGACAATTATCAGCTTTCTTCCACTGGCACAAAATTTAGCAGTCACTGACTGGTCAATCTATTGATTCTTACAGTAAAGTGGGCTAAGAGAAATGAGTTTAAGAAAAATGAATCCATGAAGAATGCAGCATCTTTCAGGGTTATAATGAAAGAAAATAGAGAGACTACTTATGACGAAGGAGACAAATATATCTCTAACTTTTACATCACTGGAAGAAAGGAGGAAATTGAAATATGTGACATAGAAAGTGACACAGCAAGGACAAGTGGGAGAAATGTGAATAATCCATAAAAATTATGGCAAAATAAATGAATTTCATGAGACAGAAAATGAGGAGAATAAACAGTAGAATGGTCCAAATGATGGAGCCAGAAGAAAGAACTCAGTGCTTAATTTTGAAATGTTTGCATAATGAGATTATTGTAATAAAGGAGAAAATAAAACAGATGATACAGTCACAGGCATTTGGAGAGATTTCTCAGATACTTAGGAAAAGAAGTTGTAGAAGTAAATAGCATGGATAACTTTGAGCTGTGGGTGGATTAAAGTTTGTGATGCTAGAGAAAATAAAAAAAATAATTTGAAATGGTTGATCACTTTCAATTAATAAAAAGACAAAAGGAAGAGAAAAATAAACATGGTTAAAGGTATTATTTCTGACCATCCTGAATATGAAGAGTCTACAGAGTACAACCTCCTACCGAAACAGATCTAAGTGGTAGATCAATAAAAAAAATTGGGCCAAGTAATTAGAAATGTCAATGAGAAATAAGAAAGATAGAAAAACACTGGGCAAATATTAGCAGAGGAAGGATAAAGAGAGGCAGATAGGCTGAGAGGGGAAGGGCTAAATATCTGAGGTATAAGGAATGAATATAAATTAACTGAATGGAGAATGTAGGTAAAACACTGAGAGCCAAACAAGTGTTAGGGAAGCTGTAAAAACTCAAGCTCAATTATCAGTACTGTAAGAAATCATTCAGTAAACAAGTCAGCAAAACAATTATGGAAATTATCTCACAGAAGAATAAAAAGTTGCAAGTTAATAAGTGTGTCAATAAATAGCTTAAAACAGATAGTTGGCTTGGTCAGTCAGTGATAGTCAAAGCAGCTGGACAGCAGCTGGGCACCAGATGTTGAAGCTGCCACTATAGTCTAATTGTGGTGAAGTCAGGGACCTATATCAATTTACCACAATGCCTTTTGTGTTCCGTGTATGACCAGTAACATATCAAAGACTTATGGACCACATTTGGAGGAAAAGTAAGTGCTGCATATGTAGACAATGTAGTCATCTTCAACACAGACTGAGAAAACCTCAGGGAATATTTTAATAAGGTGAACACAGAATTACAAGGGGCAGGTTTAATCATAAATCCTCAGATAGATGCTATGGCATAAGGTAACTGAATAGCATAGACATCTATCACAATGAAAAAATTAAAGCACTATTAGAATTTTAAAAGCTAAAAAAAAAGAAAAGAATGCAAGAACATGTTATAACCCATGTACATAAAATATTGTAATTTGTTTAGGTAAAAACATCTGGGTTTACAAGATTCAAGGAAACTACAGGAATAAATATTGTATCTTTATCAAGAGTATGATAAGACATTATATGCCCTTCCATTTTTGCAAGTTGCATTTTTGGATTTCTGAAATTAATTTTGAAAAATATTTACATTAATATTTTTCATAGAAATGTATCTTGAAAAATTGGAATCTGTAGAACAGTAACATTGCCCCCAAAAATCTGCACTTGAGAATAAACTAAAGAGAACTTTGTCCCAAGGCTAAAACTTAAGTAAACAAGGATTTTTGTGCTTAATGTATGTGATGTTTCCTTATCCACAAGATAATTTTGTTTTCTTATAGTTTTCTTTGTGGCTGCAATAATCTCTATTTTAAAATAGATGTAAGCCTCACTTAAAGAAAACTCCTGAAGGCTCATCAGCATAACACAAAAGTTCTATGGTTATAGTGATTAGTTAAACACTAACACTGTTTATTTATTACTTTTCTCTCAAAATTAATAATATTATTAATTAATTGCTGTCATTTTTCCTACATTGAGTTTCCAACTGCATGATATTTTGAAAATGTGTCTGCAACAAAGACTAGTTTATAACTATTTACTAATTGACTCCCTAGTTCCACTTAACAAGAAAAAGAGAAAAACATTAAAACACAATGTAGCACTTTTTTCTTTTTGAACAAAATTACTTTGATTGAAATTGGAAAAGGCTAAAATTTTGGAGATACTTAATCAACAGTTATAATAAGTCATAACAACAGTTTCAAATGTTAATAGCTAATTTTGTTAATCAGCCATGGGAGAACATTTTGGACTTAGCTGAATACACATTTTTCACTAGATCATTTTTCAGATAACTCAGAGCACACAAACAGAACATTTTCAGATAACTTAGTATGTTTAAAATCTTCTATGAAACATTAAACTCCCTTTTTACGTAGTCGCAGTCAATAGTTGAACTAATTGAAAACCTATAAATTTAGTACAGTGCAGCATGTAGTCTCTATCTTACTCTGCCTATACATCAATAGGTCATTCTCAGTTAATTAAGTGAAGGCATAATCAGCTTAATTTATGTAGTTCAGGGCAGTTAATGATGTCTTGGTACAGTACCTGAACATTTGGCCTGCCCATTTAACTAGCTGGATATGCCCATTCAATAGCTCTTCAACTTCAGCTCTTCATTTTTTATTTCAGATTCCATTTTACACAGTTAAGTCTGGAGCCAATGAGGCTACAACTTTTTAGGCTGCAGCTTTTTAGAGGCTACAACTAAAATAAACCCAAAACAAATTGAAGGATTAACAAAACAGCAAGATCAGAGTGTTCTCATTGAAAACATTTTATGCAGAAAAGTCAGAAAAGAGTCATAAAAGAAGGTAGTATTTCCAAATAGAGTAAATTCCAACATCTAAGTATATAATAAATATAAATAGTGGAATACAACACTCAAAGCCATAATAATAGACAGAGTTAGAAATAAAAAATATAATCGTGTAGTGAAAAATGGCTACAAAAGATAAGAATTTTACAAAACACACAATGTATACTGCAGTACCTCAGTAAGAAGATCATTGTTTTTCCATTGCAGAGAAAGTGTTTCTTCTGCTGTCTCTGTAGCTCATCTTCTCCTTTCTGAAGCTGCAAGTTTACACACAAAGACAAACCACAATGTCAACCAATTGGACCTCACTTAAGGAACCAAGGAGATCGATTTGTAAAGCAAAGGATGAACAGGACCCCATTTCTGAAGTACGTTGCTCAAACTGCTCTTTCATTAAAAGATGCTCTCTCCTATTGATTTTGGCTTAAGTAATGAGAAAGCTTATCCAAAAATCTTTAGCATTTGGGCTCAAGTTAAGGAAATCAATAGAGTCATTTCCCATTTGAACTGCATATGTGAGTTTTATGTACGAGGGACAAGACAAAGCCCAAATCGGATAAATCGATAGTATTGTCAATAAAACATGAAGCTGACAAATGGCATTTTTAAGCAATTAAAGTGAGCTGTAAACATACAGAGGCTAATCAATTACAGTGTTCTGCTATTAACAGTTTTTAATTTATACAAACATTATTAGGAATCCCAGGGAACAGAGATAACAAAACATGTTTCTTGCTACTATTTAGGGATTATTACAGTAAAGCCTTTTTGTCTCTATATGTAAATCTTTCTATGCTCATGGGAAGAAAGGGAAATATTTAATTAATCATTGAATTCTTATACTGTCATGTCTACACATGTAATATACACAGCAGTCACAGTCCACGACTGCATTTTCTTCAACCAATCTGAAGTAGAAAAGCAACAGAAGTATGCTCTGTAGCATAATTCTGTTCTGAGTATACTCAGTAGCAGAAGACATAGAGCTGTAGAAATGTTGATTACAAGGAACATCTAGAGGTCATCTAATTGAAATTCTCACTCAGTGCAGGACCAAAACCAGTCCTATATCAGGTCAGCTCTGGTTTTCTCTAGACAAGTCTCAAACTCTCCCCCAACAGATGGAGATTCCATCACCCAGCTTGGTAAATTGTTCCAGTGTTGCGTAGCTCTCCTAGTAAGGCAGTTTTTCTAATGAATGCTCTGAAGCTGAAACTATTGGCCCTATCATCCTTATAGTTACTCTTCAAATTTCACAGACTGTTGTTTAAGCTCTCGTTAGCCTTCTTTTTGCCAGGTTAAATCAGTCCCTCTCTCGACATCTCCTTGAAGATCATGTGCTCCAGGTTCCTAACTCCAAAAACCTGCTCAGATCCTTTTCAGTTTTTCAACATGCTTTTGAACTCAAGAGCTTTAGTGAAAAAGCTTTAAAACTTCTCTCTTCCCCAAAATGGATGCAAGCTCCTGTATTTCATGATGGTCTCTATGATTTTGAACAATATCAAGCACTGAATTGACATCACATAGAATCAACAAGAAAATAGCATAGCCTGGAATGCGCTGGCACATTGAAGGCACATGTCCTTCTTGCATGTGAAAGTGAATAAAGCAAATGGGTGAGTCAAACCTTGAAGAAAAATATATGAAGCATACTTTCTCCAGCTTCTCAAAGCAAAAGTGAAAAAAAGTATGCATCAGAACAAAAAAAAAAAAAAAAACCTTTTGAACATACCAACACATTGACGACCTGAATATTTCTGTTTTCTAACAGTTATGAAATATGAAAAAGAGTAGTTTCTAATTTTTCAGAGGGGCGCTTCCTTGATACAGTGAATGTCTTCTTTTAATCTGTCTTTACCTCCTTACCATCTCAAAACATTGTGGGAAGAAAAGTATAATTCTGACTGGCATAATTAACTACTCTGATCAGCATCACTGTGCTCTTCCTTGAGTCTTCTCAGGATCTAGAACAGAACAAACTGAGAAGCTAGCAAAACTAGGTAGGTGTACATCATTGCAAACCCAGTCAAATCCCAGCAGGAACTCTGGGTCTTGTGAGGCATGGAAATCAGGAGGCCAGGGATCATTTCCCATTTTCGTCACAGAGCTCATGAACACCAGGCTTTGAGCATTTAATTAAGCATTCTACACTTTTCTTGTTGATAAATTTCTGCTGACATTCCCTGAGACAAAAGAGCTAAAATTATCCAGAAGAACTCAGAAAACATTTACCTGCAATAAGTAAATGACACTGCTTTTTTTTTGGGTGGGGGGGAGCGAGGAAAATTTGATGTTATGTGCGTTAGGTCTGAGTCCTTGCACTGTGATTTCTGTAACACAAGCACATCACAGAAGTTTACATCTGTATGGGATTTTCTGTTTATTTTCTATCACAGTCTACAGAATTAGAAAGATTAAGTGTTATTAAACTTGTTAGGGGACTTCCTGAAGACAAAAGAATGAAGAAAGAGGTTCCTGCTCCATTTGATATTATCAAAAGTCTCAGTGAATCCCTGAATTTCATTTTCAACTCCTATCACAGAACCTGACAACAGGCTTCACGCTTTTTTTTTCTGATTTCTTTAGTTTTTTCTGTTGCCGTGTTTAAAAAAAAAAAAAAAAGAAACTGTTTTATTGTTCATTTCACAATATAAGTTAATTGCCTCAGAAAACTGCCTTGTCCAAAATACCCTGCCAGTTTAAGTCTGATGCTCTAACTGTTAGCAAAGAGAGAACTCCAGGGATTGGGAGTTGAATAGGTTATATGCTACTGTTAAATGAAGCAGTTGTGCTTGAGAACCTCTGCTTGAATGCAATTCATTTTACAACATCATCTGGGGACAAAGTATAGTTTAAGATGTAAACTGAAATGGCATCTGCTGGTAATGCAGAAGTATCCCTCAGCTGACTTCAAGAAAGAAATGAAGCTGAAAACTGGACCAGTAGAAAACAATTGATCGTGTTGGTTTGGGTAGGAATAGTCTTACAAATGTTTCTTGGACTGAAAGTCATTCTGTGTAAGGAAATGAAGTAAGCATGTCACTGGAGGGTAATCATATGTGCATTACTTAAGAACACGACGCTGGTAATGTAATTTCTTGTAATTCAGAAAAACTTTTTCCAAGAAAGAACATAGATTCAAAAGATGAGACATATATTCAGATATGCTTTCCATATATTCTTGAGTATACAGATAAGCAGATCAAGTCAACTACTAGAAATAAAAAAGGAAAATATCTCAAGTTTATGAGCTATATCCCAGTTCAGCCTCTCCTCTTAGTTAATCTGTTTTTCTCTTTCTGTAATTTGCTGCTAATATATGAATGAATCTCCAAATCCAGACTTTAAATAGCATGACCTAAACTACACCTTAGTTTACACACTGGCTTCAATATTTGTAATAGCACTTGTGCAAAAAATGAGTCCTGATCCCTTGCAGTTACCCTTAAGTATCAACTAAATTCAATCAATCTATAACTCAATAAGAGATGAAAAATGAATCAATAAAAATATCAATAATAATAGCAAAAAAAAAAA
>VZSG01000201.1:1161918-1177111 GCA_013398315.1 Nothoprocta pentlandii | reverse complement strand
GAAATGCAAATTATTTGGAGATTTCTTTTTGTGTGTGTGTGCTTACAGAACATGCTATCATTCTAACACGAAGAAGAAAAAAAAAAAAAAGAAGATATGTACCTTAATAGCAACACTTTTGGTCTTTGAAGGAGGATCCACCTTATTTCCAATTTCTGTCATATATAACTTGCTAATTTTAAATGTCAAAATCAAAACAAAAAAAATCAACTCTAGGCTATTTGAATTTTTATTTTTTACTTTCTGCCCTGCACTAATAAAAATAACTCATTTATTTCAAAGGACAGCAAAACAATTATAACAGAAAGCTAAGGTACAAGATCTTTGGTACCACTTTCTGTCTTCTATAAATAGTGAGCCATAAATGCACAAGGTGAAGTTAGCTACCTCATATGTAAAATGGTAACATTCAAACTCATTGAGGACTTGTTACTATTAGCAATTCTAAAAACAAAATATTTCAAAAATGTTTCATACTCATTTTGACCATAACATATGTTCAGCCTCAAATATTAAACAGCACTAGCTACCTTTCTATAAGGAAAATAAACCCCTCTTCTTGATCTACTTAAAATGGATTTTGAAAAACAGCAAACTCATGAAAATTCAGGTCTGTATAGTGAGTGTCATAGGCTCTCCAGTGGAGCAGAACCATTGTATATCCTCATCAAGAGATCAATGTTGATTCAGATTCTTTTCCTTTGATCTAAACATATCTCAAGACTAATTTCAATTCCAAAGGCAAAAGGCTTATCTGCAATTTAAGGTTAATTTTATCATTTAATCATTTGCATATTTAATCTTGTTTATTATCAAGTGTGAGCACTGTTTATTCAATTTGATCCTCTTGCTGCTTGGCATACTGTAGTGAAAATCAATGATGCAACAAAAGATGCACAGAGGAAAACAGAATCAGCACAGGGTCATGAAATTTGTCAAATCAAGATGTTATCAAATGCCTCTATCTTTAAAAAAAAAAAGAGATAAAAGAAAAAAGAAAAAAACAGAACTAATATACATTATTCTTTTTACAAGTACAGTATTGGATGTAAGAAGCATACTTCTTACTACTTCTACTTTGACCACTGCTGCTCTATGCATCAATGGAGTATTTAAATTTAATGTGTCACTCTGAATGACAACTTGCTTCTCCTTAGTACTCAGTTACTTTCTCTGAAATTAAACAATTAATAAGCCAGGAGCTATATGAGTTATAAATTATTCATCCAAATGAACATTAATCAATTATAAATAGATATAGGAATGAAAAAAAAAAAAAAAAGGAAAAGAGACAGCTATATCTTTTTAATATTGTCTACTCTAGCAAAAGTCTCTTTAAACAGAAGTAATTTGCATAATGGAAATGTAAGCATAGCTATGTTATGACTATTTATGTTAAAGAAAACATGTCAAAAAATAACAAATCCATGATCCAGAGAGGATAAAAAAAAATATTCCTTACAATTATATACTCAATGGGTGACTACAGAAGCTTATTCAGTTTCTTTAAAATTATTATTGTTATCAATAGTTAAGAATTCCATCTGTTGGGCTCAGAAGTTAAAATACATTTTTAAACTTTCCCAAGTTCTTTGGAAAATATTCACTGTTCACACATATATATCAAACAATTTTGCTGACATTTATTAGAAGAAAGGAAGACAATGGGCACAGTCAAACTGTGGTTTAGTCATGACAGGCATCGAGATATGTGAGAAGCACAGATCAATTCTTACTTCTCGATTTAAGTTAGATTTATTCCAGATGTGGACATTTGTAGCCAGAAGAAGGCCAGAGCCTTTCTCTAGTAAAAGTTGTTCCTTGTAAATAATGTGTGCAGCCATTTATGGGAACTTTGGAAAAGTTGCATGTCTAAATTCTTTCTGTAAGTGAAGTGCCAGGATAATACCAGGATATAAAAGATGTAACAATAAGGTCAAAGCAGATAAGAGCAGATAATTTCTATTTAGCAGGGCCAGAAAACCTATGCACTTATTATGGAAATGATGTGTCACAGATGAACCATCATTCTTTAATTTTCTATCTCATTCTCCATCATTTGTCTGTGTTATTTATGTAAATTTTGACTCTGCTACTTCATGCCGGTGTAATGCATAAACTTCAGTCTTCCGGTACTCACAAAAATAAAAAAAAGTTTCATGTTGTACCTCACTAACAAAATGGACTTTTCACTAGCATCAAATCTTATCCTGAGATAAGATAGCCAAGTCCTGCATTACAAGACTTTTACTAAAATACAGATTTCAGCTCTCTACATAGAAGGTCATTTCTTATAACAGCACTTCAGCATTAATCTCTGACAAAGGTAACCTTTTTTTATTAAGATTTTTTTTTTGCAATGTTCCAAAGAATATGAAAGGAAACTCCTATTTTTACTTTTAAACTCAGCCTTTTCTTATTTTCTAAGATTCTGTACCAGGTTACCCAATCCTATTCAGAATAGCAAATAGAAAAAAAAAATCATTGTAAATTCTAAGCATTCACACAGAATAGCTGCAGTAAAGCTGCAACCCACAGTAGGCATGCAACGAATAACATGCCAACTTCTGCAAGTATGTTTCCTTAAACAATGTTCATGTCTACAATTCCGTATTTCTCCTGTGTTGTTCCATGTATTAATTTAACTAATCTTAACTGCTTGAAGCTGAGACATGATAAAATACCCTGACGGCTTCTTATTATGCTAAAGTTCTTCCCAGCTATAGAATTATCAACTTATAAGTGAAGATTAAACTTCACTCTGGGAGCAGCTGGATACACCTGTAAGAGTTTCAAGAACTGTGTTTGCTGTAGAGATTTTCATAGACAATGGACAGAAACGGTATCTGTCTATACTGAGCACAGAAAATGATGCATAGCACATAATCTTCAGAAATAGCTATTAATTACATTATAAAACTTCTTATTAAAGACTTACAAACCTTCTTTTTCTTTGCATCAGCCCAAAATAGAAGCCTGACAGGTTAGAAAAAGAGGTATGCAGCTGGGAAGGAACACAATATGTCTGCCTGCACCAGGTGAAAGAAAAGCTATACCATGGTGAAAAAAAAAAAAAAAAAGCTGTAAAATCCATCATTTTTAAGTAATCCTTACATATTCAGGCTGATAAGACAGGTGTCACTATTTGTGCTACTGGAAGCTGTCCATTCAGCAAATTAAGACTGTTGATTATTGAGTTTGGTTGACAAGCTAAAATTAGTAAAAAGAGTTTTGCTTGTGTATTTAATGTGAAGACCTTAACTGTAAACTCCACAAAGATCAGATTTGGTTTTATAACAGCACATCTCATACAGTTTTAATAGTTTTACATTTATTTATGAATGAGGGTCAGAGGATATTGAGTAATACAATAATATAAAAATTTTATTATTTATCATTCAACTTAGTATCCATGAGCTTGAACAGATATAGTTGTTTCTGTTAAAACAGAGCTCGTCACCTCATTATCTGTTTTACTGTCACTTTTCTTGATTATTGCAAAGAACAAGGGCATCTCTCTGCCACTCAGATTCAGAACCTCAGAAAAATCTTTTATTACTATCTTATTTTATTTGTAAAATCAGGAGTGGCACTTTGCTCAGATGGGAGGGAAATCACCCATAAATATCTATCAATATATCTAATTTTACCATTTCAGAATCTTAATTAATAGTCTTCTTTGCTTCAGTGCTTCCATAAAACGGGATAATTTCCATGTTGCTGCTGCTAAGTCAAGGCCCCTCCTTACCTTGTTGACCAATGTTGCCTGTTGTTCTTTCCACCTATTTCTGGTCTCTTAAACTAGATTATAAATATCTTGAGGATAAACATGAAAACATAGAATGTTTTCATTCTATGCTTGCATGTTTCTATTTCTAGTTTAACACAGGTTAATGACCAATGTTCTATAATAACACAAATAGTAAATAATAAAAAAGTGTTTATTTTTAATTTTACTTCAAATTAAATGATATACTAGTAGTAGTTATCATTGATCAGATTAAGAAGCTGAAATTTTAATTAAGAAATACACATTAAAATTTTGATTTAAAAAGTTGTCTCTGGGTTTACAAAGAAGCAAATTAACAGAAATACTATTAGTGACTATTAGATCACAGAATTTTGCCATGAAAACAACTTTCTCATTCACATTTAACACCAGTGAAATTAGCAAGCTCCATTTGTAATGTAGAATTCCTTAAAACTCTTAGGATACTGCTAATCAGCATAGCAAGAATCTTAAAATTAAAAGCCAATGTAGGGTTTTCATCATGGATTGTTTGGGAGAAACATGTCCATATATCAGAGCTCTAATACACACTAGCCAATAAAACTACTGGTTATCATCATCATGACTATGGAACAATGTTTGAAAAAAATAGATATTGTTTCTTGTAGAGTTTCTTCAGTAGACACAATAATGAAAAGTAGTTTTTATTTGAGAAAATGTCATTATGAAATATTTTTCAGGTAAACTTCATACTGCAAAGCATTTCCTTCTTCCTCAAATTTTCCATATTAACATAAAGTTTCACAGACAGGCTAAAACAACTTAGTTGTCCCAAGTGAGAGAAGATAGAAATATTTTGAAATTTTAAAAAACCTTGACACTACATTAAAAAAAAACTTGCAAGCTGACAAAAAGATTTAAATTCACCCCAGAGTGTCATGTTCCTTAGAGTATGAATACTTAATATTATTTCAATAGTATATCAATAATTACATTAACAAAGACATATAGTTGGCATTAACCTAGTAATACACTTACAATAATTTGTATTAGAAATATGTTGACATTTATATTAAAATCCACAGGTCTCTAGAATGGGAAATATTAATTCAAAATATACCTTCCAATTGTACCATAACACAATTATTGATATTAAATAATATCAATAATGTTCAGACTAACCAAACATATGCAACAGAAATAGCCCAATAAATATAACCTTCTGTTTCAGTACACTTCAAACAAACCAATTTTTTACTATTTTTGAGGCTTGGTTTTACTCCTCCTGTATTAACAAAAACCTGAAATAATTCCACATGCCAACATCCCAAACATATTCATCTGTCCAAACTGTATCAACTTCACCCACAAAGTACAGGAATCTTTTTCCTATTGAGGTATGGATGATGTGTTAGTGTGAAAAATTTAATTCTACATCTGCATAAGTAAAAATTTGAGAGAGTAAAAATATTAGTAATTGTATTTATTGTATTCTCTCACCATCATCATTTACAACAGAATCTCTTTGAGACAGTTTTATTGTTATACTTTCTAGTAATCAGAACAGCAAAAAATCCATAAAACCAAAATGCCTTGTCAATCAAGTATAAGGACAAGTATAAAGACAGCCACTTCTCTCCAGATTGAATTAATATCTAGAAATAAGCACAGAAATATCAAGAAACCAGCATAGCAGAAAGTGTATTTGAAAACAAATGGGGGCAGGGAGAAGGGAAAAGGAAAAAAGGCAAGAAAGATAAGGATGGGTAAATGAAAAAATTGTAAACAATGTTTCCCTAATGCATATTTCCTCTTGTGTCTTTCACTTGCTCACCAGTATTCCTCACACATAAGTGCATAAGAATAGGAAGAATGTAATGCAAAGTAGGTTGGAATAAATTCTTTCCAAAGGAACCTGTAGAATTCAAGATTCTGCTTGTAGCATTAAAAATGCCGAACAATGGATGCACAAATTTCTCAGTCCTCTTGATGTAAGATTTCATTAAATGTAATGCTTTTTCTTCCCACCTTTCAGGCAGATTTATAACAGTCTATACAAACTAACAAAAAAATCTGGAAGTATGAGGGCTTAAATATTTTCTGTAACTACGAAATGATAACATAAATCGTATATTTTATTTTATAAAAATATGTATATGGTTCCTATCTGAAAGAAGTGATTTACCGAGTGATTTTCTAAGAAGGAATTTTTTATGATAAAAAGTAAGTGTATGACAGAGAGTTGCTTAAAAGATGAAAAGATACTAACTGCTATGCAGTAAAAAATCAAGGAACCTACTGGAAGAAACACACACAAAAAAAAATGCATATAAAAATCTGTTTAGAACAAGTAGAGCTCATGGATTACCTATGAACTGAAAATTGTATTATGTGATCTTAGCAGATCTTGAGAAAAACAAGTAATGAAGTGTTGGCAAGAAATATTAGGTCTTCGGGTACAGTGATGATGAAAATACCTGTGTGATGTGTGATGTGAAATTTGATAAAAGAAATACATAACGGAAAGCTTACCTACCCACAGCAAGGAACTAGGAGGGGTTAAATAAATTCTGGCTTCAGATTAAGATTGACCACACCGTAGAATAATCTTCTTTAGTAAATTCTCTCCTTTAAACAGGGATCTAATCTGAAAGAAGAAAATTAACCATAATCATATCATATGATATGATAACCATATCATATTTTGTTAGATTATCTTTTTAATCTTGTAAAGTCTTGGCACTTTCTCCAAAAAAGAAAAAAAAAGAAGACTTAAGGAAATGACCGGACAAGCCCTCATAATGGGCCTGACTGACATATCTCTTTGCAACATATAAGTGGATTTTTACTGCTTTTCTTCCATGAGGAAATCTTTGAAGGACAGTGAAGGCAGGAATAGAGGATTTTCACTTATAACAATAATTAAATTAAACCTAATCAAACCATTTTATTATTTTCTGCTGAAGGCCAAAATATTTAGCATCTTCTTCCATGCATAATAAATTACATTAGCTCTAGGCATTTTCAGAATGTTGATTCGTTAAAGATGTTCATATATATTCAGTGGCATTCCTTGTAATAACCAGGTAAATATAACCAGTTGAGTTTTCTTCTCTTTTGCTTTTGAAATTGAATGAAAATTAACTTCTTTTTCGCTTATTTAAAAGTTAGAAGTTATAAATCTATTTTACTAATACGTCTTTTCCCAAGAGACTCTGCTAAGGCCATGCCTATTTCAGCAATTGCATTGCCCCTTGTGCAATTGTATCATTAGACATCCCACAACAGTTTTCATGTTTTCATCTGATTTATTTATAAACCACAAACTATCCTAATAGTAAGAGTAAGAGTAAGACTAAGAGTAAGAGTAACAGTAACAGTAATAAATTGACAGTAAGGTTCCACATCTAAATTAAAAGAAATTACTAATCAATAGCTACAATTTTAGCAAACATATCACATGAACTACCACTATGTAGTGACCCATTGGTCGGTTGTATTGAACTGCAAGTATTATACAATTTAAATACTACTTTGCCTAAAATATGTAAATTATAGTCATAAAAATGAATACTATTGCAATAACCTCACTATACATTGGAAATATTTTGTATATGAACAAAGGAGATGGAGTAAGATTTTTTTTCTAGAGACTACATACAAAAATAAGAAGTATCCACAGCAGAATGTTCCCCCATAAACAAGCGTTCCACTCAGATAAACTGAGTCCACTCACTTCTAAGTATTCCACTCAGACCTAAATGTCAGTCAACAGATAGTCAAATAATATACATAAGTTTGAGTCTAAAGTTTTAGTCAGTGAATTCAAAATCTCTTTTAATTTTTCAACTTTATAGAACAAAACCAACTGAAATTCCATCTCAGAATACTGTAATTCCCTCTGTTATGCCTAAATTTGACAAACACAACTGTTGTTCCTCAGATTGACTAGCATAAAAAACACTTACATACAAATTCATCTGAAAAACTTAAAGTGCATTGCATCAACTTGAAATGCAACTTAGATCTCCTAAATGTTCAAGTGTTTAGATCTAAATTCCAAAATTATTAGAAACTACTGAAAATTTTATCCTCACCTTCCTCCAAGAGTTTTACATCATGTTTTATATTAACATCAGGGCTTTTAAAAATTAAGCTAGTTGATTTCATGTTTTCAGATGACACTTTTTTTTAAATTAATGCACATGATCTGTGACAATTTTTTTGGTATAAATCATGTCTATGGAACAGTAAGAAAGAAGGGAGTAAGAAACAAGATTGTATATAATGTGGAGAAGTTGTTAATAAAACATGGTGAAAGCAAAATTGGGATGCTATTCTTCTGATAAGGTTAACTAAATTTTAAAATGGAAACTCCTTACTGGTGCATAAATATAGGCATATGGTGCATATAAATATATGTGTCAAAAATGAATTATATTTGATATTTTGCAATATTTACAGTTACATGCTGGATAGTAACTCAGCTTAAATTGAGTATATCAGTATTTTTACAACTAAAATTTACAAATTTGATACAGTATTACTTCATAACTTCTTAATTCAGCTTACCATCCTCAACACTGTAGAAATAGGGGTCAAAATGGGATGTAAAAGCATTAGCTAAATCAGTATGTATCAACCTGATTGTGCAGGGATTTCTCATCAACTCCTGGTTTAAGTTATATTAACATCTGATAAAGCTTTTTAAACACTAAAATTAATACATCATAAAATAATAGAAGTACTTCATACAAAATAGTTTTATTTGAATCACAACTACTCACAATAGCTATGAATATCTCCATTCAAACTGCTATCATGAATACTGTATAAAATGCGAATAAACTAAAAGTAAAATTAGAATACCTCTTTATAAATTACTATATGTCAAGCTAACAAATGGTAGACGTGTCATATTGAACAACTAAATGTCTAAATGATCATTCAGCACTCACAGAGTAGGGAAAAAACACTAGCTTTGTTGGCTATAAAGCAGTTGCTCGATTTTTCATACTGTCATTCTGCTCTATTAGCAAAGCCTAACACAATTAGGTATGAATATGCAGTAATAACATGCAAATTGTTCCCTCTCAATTGCCCCAAGGCAGCAGTCTCAGCCTTTCAAAGCTTGATTTCTTCTACATCATTACAGGCTTGGCATAATTCATCAGAATAAAAAAATACCTCAGCCTTATTGCATGTGGCCAGCTAGTAAAATCATCAGTAGTTGTTAACCATTCTCCCTCAATAGGTTTGTTAGCAACGTTGTCCCCAGCTCCCTGCCACTCCTGCACTTGTACATGCTTCCCTTGGGTAATGTTAGACACTACATTTGAGCCTGCCAGAACAATTAACCCTACTGTTAATTAGAATGAAATGTCAGGCGCACAGATGGTACAAGCTGGCACCCTGCCATCCCGCCAACTGCTGCTGAAAGCAGCTACCCTACTGCTGACAGCTGTTCAGCTATGTCCCAAACCAGCAGATGTCAAAACTTTCCAGCTGAGGAAAGCTAAAAAAGCAATGAAGGGGGTTTCTAGTCCCAGCAGTAATGATGACTGTTTTACTGTTATTGTATCTATTACCTGTTGTCATACTGTACCAATCAAGGGAGGCCGTCAAGCACCAAGCTACAAATTAAAAATGATACCAAAAGTCAATAAGTGTAAAACTGCTTTACTAGATAATTCTGTACAAGTGTAAAGAAAGAAGAAAGAAAAAAACATTTCTTAATGTTTTCTTTGGAATCTAGATTTTTTTTTTCAGTTCAGGGTATATTTCAAGTAATGTTATATGATGAGGCATCACATTAGAAAGCATTACATACTCTGGAGTACGAAAGCTTCTGTTGAAAAAAATCAAAACATTTCCAAATGGTTTCTTCAGAAACTATATTTTTTTCAATTCAGGGTGCATTCAAAAAAACATTATATGATGACACATCATATTAGAAAGCATTACTTTGGATATTAATGCACTGGAGTATGAAATATTCTGTAGAAGGTAATTGTAAGAGTTGAACTGATTTTTATTTAAATCCATGTACCAACGGAGTACCAATTGCTTACCAATTGCTTACCATGTAAGCAAGTTTCACACACTATTTTTCCAATATATTTCGATTTCTTTGATTTCTTTGTAGCATTATAAGAGGCAAAAAAAAAATGAGTTTTAAGAAACAGAATGTACCCAAATTCATTCAGTGCTTGGTCCAATACTTTCAATTATCTATTTAATGGAGTATATGCTCCATCTTTTGGGAAAGCTAGATCATTATATACCAGAAATACATGATTGAAAAGGCATGAATCATATTTTCTCATGCAAATTCTAATTCTTGTAATTATACTTTAGTTATTCAAATCCCTCTTTCATTTTAGAAAATTAATTTTGGTTTTCAATTTTTGAAAAATTTGAAAAATATAGTGAGAGTTCAGATACATTTCGGCACTGTAAGAAATGATCTCTCATGTTCTTTATAGGTGAATAAAGATAGAATGAGTACTTTTCACTATGTCTTTAAGAGATTCTCACATAAATATTTGATGATTAAAATACAAATCTGCCACTTAGAAATAACTAAAAATCCAAAGTTCTTTTCTTCTGATATACATACATAACTGAACTGTTCATCAATAAGATAAAGATATGTTTCAATATTAGCTCCATTCTCCCTTTGATTAATTTACTTTCTACATATAAATACTTAGCATACAAACTTTAGAAGGGCATTATCTTAGGAAGAAATAAATGTTATATATACATCATCAGATTGCTAATCATTCACTACAGAAGTTTCACATAGATTTCATGTGTTCTAAAAACGATGTTTTTTTGTTATTAGAACTGTTCAGCAGGAGAGCATATTATAGTATCTTAATTCAAAGAGCAAACTTCTAGAGAGTCTCAGCAGGTGTGCAGTGACATTGCTTTTTTTTAAGATGTTTGCAATTGTGTTTATACGATTATTCCAATAATGATTATGGAGTAGTGTGATGTGTGTGCTCCTTCCCATTCTGAGCTGCTCTTTCACATGTAGCCCTATTCAAGTGTTAACCACCACTGGCATTACCTGACGGTGGTCACAGCCTCCCTGATCTCTTCGCACTCGGACAATAAACAGAAATAACAGTTCTGAAGGTCACATCCTGCTGGGGGACATTCTGATGGACTCAGGGAGACAGGTAACAAACAGCACAGCAAGTAAGAGCTAACTGAACTTGCACAAGCCAAAATTCAGCTGACACTCAAAGGTGACTATAAAAGTCAGTCATCTTATCCTATAATATGGGGACTGCCCAAGAGCCTATTGAGCTTTACCTGCAAGGCAACAGGTTGTGCACTAGGATCTCCCCTTGAGCAGGGATGCCTCTCAAGGATATTCCTAAGGGATAAGAAATCTCTTTTCAACAGTAGATTAACAGTAAGTGAATATAGCATGCTAAACCTTCTAAAACTTCGTAAGCTTTACTAAATTGCATCCGGGATTGACGGTGCACGTAATTCCTTAGAAATAAACCATTGACCAAGTGTGGGACTATGATTGGATCTAGCTGCACTCAGACTCCTCTGAGAAGGAGCGTGGAAAGCCAGGTAGTCCAATCTGAACCCCGTAACTCAGTGGAGAGTCTCCTTGGTAATTCTGTAGAAACTTGTCCTCTATGCAGTAAATAACAGTGATCTTGCCATCAAATCTTTTTAAAACCACTGTCCGTATCAATAAAACACATTACTATTTCTGTCATACAAGTGAAGTATATGGAATCACTAATCCCCTCACCCCCAACTCATTTTGTGCCAGGCAGGCAACAGGGAGGAAAGGTGTGTATAAAGTCCTTGAGTGGAGCTGGGGAAGGGGGCTATGTTTGGTCCTTAATAATGTTCACTGCAGACAAACATCAAACACTGTGAACTTACAGCAACGGGTTCTAGGTTTCTTCCTTGGTGAATCACCAGCTGGCCTTGGACATAAAAATGGTGTCTGTTTTTTTTCATTTGCAGAGTCTTCATTTCTTCAACACCTGCCAATAACTTCTGGTACTCTTTAAGAAAGTTGATGATTTCTTAGAACTAAATTCAAGTTCAGGAAACATCTAGCTCCAAGCTCCAGATTAGAAAATGATTATCAAAAAACTGAGGAATTTCAAGACAGTAGAAAGGTAGCATAATGGTGGATCAAATTTACTTCATTTACACATGCATGACAATGATGTATGATGCTTTAGGCATCATACATCATTTAGTTTAGGCATCAGGCTGCTGCTTTATTTTTAATAAAAAATTTCTCCAAACATGATGCTCTATATCCTGTGGCTAGAAAAATCTCTTGTCAATTTATGATGCAGGCTGGACAAAGATAGTTACTGGATGAAAAAGTCCTTCTTAAAATTCAAGGTCTATCACTATGTATCCTGTTACAGGCAGGTCTTCAAAGATGATTCTTGTGACTCATACAATAACTCTTTGATCTGGTTCAGATTAATATTTGGGAGCCGTGGAACTCACTTGATAACTCACTTCACAGTCAACACATTCCCTGAGTTGAGACAAAAAGTGATAGTACTTATGGTTCAAGTCTGGCTGTTATTTCCTTGATTTCACGAAGGCAGAAAATTTAACTGGAAAACTCAATCTCCTGCCACTCTCAAAAACCAAGCAAGCAAGCAAGCAAACAAACAAACAACAAAAAAAAACATTACTTCATACATCTTGCTTTCGTTATCTTTCTTCTACTAGTTTAGTCACTGTTGATTTGCATGGCTTCAGGGACCATGCGCAGGTCCCCAGGTGAGCCAGAACTCAACAGGCTGTCCTGCTTTTTCTCCTTAAATATTAATCGCATAGGTAGCTCCCTCAGTCAAGGAGGGAGCATTAGTGGCTCTTTCTGATACACCTCTTACCTGTGTTCTCATCCTTTTTATTTTGACCAGGTAATTCCCCCATCTCTCCAACAAGGTGGGCCTTATTCAAGGCAAAATATGTATGTCATATATATGAAAGAAAAAAGGGAATGATTAAATTATTTTAATTAGATAAACATCCTAACATTAGGTTCAAGATTTAGGTCAGTGAACTATTATTTCACAGATGAGTAGAAATACTGTTAAAAGAAAAAAAAAAATAAAGGAATTACAGTAACCCTGATTAAAAAAGAGTTCTTGGGAACATTTCTTTTTATCATAGCAAAAAGTAGTATCAAAGAAAATAATATCAAAGATAGTAATCTCTTATCTACAGAAGTACTTCAAAAAAAGGTCACAGTTCAGAATTAGATATGCAAATTTGTAATAATGCAAATAATGTTTCAGTAGCCTATCCTCATCTTGGCTAATAGGCTAGCAAAACTAAGGGTTAAACTTTTGTTGTTTTCTATTGGTCCACAATTCAACTAAAGATATCTTTTTATTGTCTATCATTCAAAAGAAAGATAGGGTGGAGTTTTTATCAAACTAATGGAGAAATATTCTATTTTAAACAAGTTCCTTTCTCAGCTTTGGTAAATGAAGGACAAAAATTGACTTGAAAACCTTAGAAGAAAGGGTTTTTTCCCCCCCTTTGTTTCTAACAAAGGTACTTGAACTCATGCCACCTCACAAACAACTGTCAGATGTTTCAAACCCACACTGTTCCTCAGGGCATTCAATACATTTATACGAATCAAGGACACTGGTTATGTGCTTTGGATCAGAGGGTTGATAATATGCATACTGAATGCATCACAGACATAAAGGATCTCATTTATGTTCTCAGGGTATACTGCTTCAGGCACAAAACAAAGTTCTTACCTTGGGATTCAAGCTGCATATACTCCCCAAAGTAGAGGCTGTTTTGCAATGTATGTTCAATGTATCTGAGACAGTACACATAGTTCCAACTGCAAAGAAGTTGCTGAACAATACCTACAGACTGCCATACATAGATTGCCACATGCAATGATCAAGCTTTTCAGATTTCATCTGAGCCCTTGAACTTTAAACAATGACAATTAGTCAAGCAATTCCTATTAATAATTACTGTTTTTACTGTATCTGGCAATTAGTAATTATCTTTACTAAACAATTACAGAATTGTGCCAAAACTTCATGTCTAGTAGCAACCACTACAAAGGCGAGCCATCTAACAGATATAATCCACACTGCACAGTACATAGTCTAAATATGAAATCTTCTGTCTATAAGCAGTAGGGAAAAAAAAAAAAAAAGAAATTCCAATGGTTACCATTAATTTAAGTCTACATTAATTCTGTAGATTTTCTTCAAGTACTTGTTTAAATTAGACTTGACACCTATTCCAAATCATGCATTTCTGAAATCCTTATAAATAAGTCACCACTATTTTAAAATATTCATCATCAAAATTAGGTCAGATGATTAAGGGATTATTCCTACAAAGCTTGAAATTTAGAGTGTCTGAACACCCACATTTTCAATGAATTAAGTGGAAGCTGCACTTGCTTGAAAACCATAGATTAAGTCTAGGCCTGGGATCCATAAGATTCTATTTCCTCTTATTTATTGCCATTATTACTACTATTATTATTATCGTACTTAGCATTACCATTATTTAGTTAAAAATTAGGTGTATATCATTTATTCTGCTTTTTGTATTGGAGTAATGACAACTCAATAATGACAGCCTGAAGGCATAGAAATCAATGTACTACATTCTCCTTTGTCATTCTGTATTCTCTTCAGTACCATCCTGTGCAAACAAGTGCATGGAAGGAAAGGTGGGAGAAAAGGATGGGAATCACCCTAATTCTGAATGTCTGTTTGTGTCCTACCAAAAACCTACCAAAAATATGAAATACCTAAGACAATCTTTTAAAAATATGGACATTCTAAAATTATATTAATTTATATTTAAAATTTTAATCTACAAAAAAATTCTCTGAGAAGTATTCTCAGAGTATGCCACATTCTTGATGTGGCATGTATCTTTCCAGCACCTCACATCTCTTCTTGGAGCAAAAAGGATTTCTATTAATCTTTTGCTGCTTGTAGTAACAAGATCTGATTTTTACAATCTCTTTCCCTTCCCAATAGCCAGTCCCTTCTTCTCCAAAAGGTTATTACAGAGCTAAAGTAGAAGTTCCTGTTTCTCCCAGGTCTTACACATGCAAACATCATAAAGATAAAAAAAGATACTGTGGTTGAATAACACACTGTAGTAACAGTTGATTACTAAACTGGAAGGTGGTACACATTCTAAACATTAGTACACATTACTAAACTGGAAGGTGGTGTTAGTGCACTGCTGAATGGGGAAGGGGCCTTGGTGACGGAGGATGCCGAGAAGGCAGAGTTACTAAATGCCTTCTTTGCCTCTGTCTTTACTGCTAAGGCGACCCCCCATGAACTGCAGGGCTCAAGTGGAAGAGATGTAAATGGGCTAGAGGAAGACCTTCCGCGGGTTGAGAAGGATTGGGTTAGGGATCACTTAGGCAAATTGACTACTCAA
>VZSG01000201.1:1146525-1160483 GCA_013398315.1 Nothoprocta pentlandii | reverse complement strand
TCTCTGGAGGTCTTCAAAACCCGCCTGGATGCCGCCCTGTGCCACATGCTGTAGGTGTGCCTGCTTGAGCAGGAAGGTTGGACTAGATGATCTCTAGAGGTCCCTTCCAACCTTAATATTCTGTGATTCTGTGATTTGTTGTCTGTTCCAGAAATAGAGGTACAGTGCACAATGTAAAATTTACAAAACATTTTAATATACATATGCATATATAAATACATATGCATACATCCAGACACTAACATATTGTGATACATACAGACACAAACATAGCATACTATACTTATATATGATATAGATCATTACACATTACAATAGTTAAACAGAATAATTTCTGTAGGATGATCTAATCTACTAGGAAGGTTTAAAGGTGCCACATAACTACACATGTAAGTACGCCTTTATTGCTGACCTTACAATGCACTTAGTATCTTGCACTTCACTAATGCTGTCTCTATCACTACAAGCAATTTATTCTACCTCACGTTCATCAAGTGCTCATAAATCAGCATTAGGCCACTTTTTTACTGAGTTGCTGATTTTTGGCCAGCTGACAGCAGCAGCACTTGAATTCAAAGTCTAATATTGGCACTCATATTGATTTTAATTAGTCTAATTAGTTCATTACACTAAAAATCAAATAGACCATTTATTACATTCCCAACTAATGACATATGATCAAGGATTTAATATGATAATGAGCCAGATCAATTATCACTCATAAAGGAAGTCATTAACAAGTGTAAACACTGCCAAACTGAATACCATTACAAATCATGAAGTCATAGCTAAGTCATTTGCATAAGCATACCAATTTTATT
Organism: Nothoprocta pentlandii; assembly: GCA_013398315.1. Lineage (NCBI taxonomy): Eukaryota > Metazoa > Chordata > Aves > Tinamiformes > Tinamidae > Nothoprocta > Nothoprocta pentlandii. The sequence continues at coordinate 1,159,662 of VZSG01000201.1, read as the reverse complement.
TCATGATATTCCTTCTATTTAATACTCTCTTTTAAAGTACTTTTTAAGGCTCCTCTTTATAAAGCTCCTGTTATTTTTTGTGAGACTTGATTCATAGCTGCAAATTCAATTCAAGCTGTCTCTAATGCAATTGTTCACTACAGAATCCTGAAACTCTATGCTATTAAATCAAGGTTCAAGCAAACCAGACAATGTCTATGGAATCTCTCAGAAAATATTATGGAATATTACAAGAAGGAAATGAGGTTTCCAGGTGTACAAAAATGGATCCAGGAGTATTTCTCTACTGGGGAAAATTTCAGAACTACTTTCCATGGGGTCTGGGATATTTCACAGATAAAACTGAGCTAGCGAAAAACAGTCAGCCCTGTCAGAATTTGTTTAGCAGTATAAAGAGAAGGAGGAAGCATCCACCAGAATATATTTGCCTTATAGTAGAAACTGCAGAATTCAAACTTTTAAAATCAAATCACAACTTGAGCTTTAAGTGGTTAAATAGTCTATTATCCTTTAAGATTCAGTACTTAATTCTAACCTCAATTCTATTACAATTTTTCCAAGGTCTCTATCACCATCATTATATATTTTGCATTTCACAGGAGCATCCAAGATGTCAATCAAAATCATAGCAATTATCCTTTCTATTATAGCAGAATCCTATCTACATGGTAGACAATAATCAAGAATGTAAAGGATAAAACCCTCAATCTGCCAAAAGTCTTATTTTTCTCCTGAGAATTGTTTTGTAGTTTACCATAGTTACTTTGGAATGCTTTTAATATACACATTTCTACATCTGAATACATTCAGTAATTATATGATTAGGGACCTACATAATACATGAATGCATACATAAGATGTAGCTCAATATTTGTGAAACGCATGGGGGGTTATTTCACTTGCTGTGATTTTATAAGTAGTTTTCATTCCCTTGAAGCTATTTAAAGATTTCTAAGTGTAGTTGCTATAACTGACAACTATAGTCCAATGAGTGGATGTTTACATTCTAAGGATACAGCGGATTTGAATTTACTGACACCTATCCGTATTTGCCTCTTCCAGTCCCAACCCCTTGTAGCTACAGCAGCAAAGGTCTGTCCAGGTAGGGAGATGACGGGACATTAAACAAGCAGGTTTTGGAAAAGTGCAGTGATATGAAAAAAAAACACCTTGCCTTGAGCTTGCCCAAGGGGATATTGTGAGGATGCTCAGGGGCCTGCAACATCTGCCCTGTGAGGAAAGGCTGAGGGAGCTGGGCCTATTCAGCCTGGAGAAGAGAAGGCTGAGGGGTGACCTGATCAGTGCCTATAAATTCCTCAAGGGAGGCAGTGAGGAGGAGGGGGCGGCCTCTTTTCAGTCCTGCCCACTGACAGAACTAGAGGAAACGTCCACAAACTGAAGCAACAAAAGTTCCGCAGGAAATTAAGGAAAAAAACTCCTAACAGTGAGGGTGAGAGAGCCCTGGCACAGGCTGCCCAGAGAGGTTGTGGAGTCTTCTTCTCTGGAGGTCTTCCAAACCCGCTTGGACGCAGCCCTGTGCCACATGTTCTAGGTGACCCTGTGTGTGCAGGGGCTCGGACTAGATGATCTCTAAATGTCCCTTAAAATCTTAATGATTCTATGATTCTGTGATTGATACTATGACTTTAGGATTCATGGATTCTATGGATTTAGACTCCTCAGTCTAAATACAGCCTATGAAATACAGGAACAATGAATTCCAGTCACTCTATCTCTGCCCTTCCTTTTGTGGCACATTTACTATTACACTCCATGATATACCCGTGTCAGTAGAGCCTTGAGAAAAATGCACATTCAGGACCTAGGAAATGCCTTATTTCTTGAATTAACTGACAGAAAATTTGAGTACCCTTCTGGGTATATATGGAATACTAAAGTCCTCTCTCTCTCCTTTCCAAGAACCATATATATATGTGTGTGTGTATATATATATATATATATATTTCTTTTTGAAGTGGAACCCTGAGTTAAACAGAATCAATATATATATATATATATATTTCTTTTTGAAGTGGAACCCTGAGTTAAACAGAATCAACATTGCAGGTCTTAATTATGCTACAGCACTCAGTATTCATCCGTGTACATTCTGGTCCCACTCTTCCCAACTTAACAGTGCTTTTAAGCTTATGATATATAAAATCAGGATAACAAGCTATTGAATAGCTTCCAGACAGGCAGAAATTAACTCAACTAGGAATCTTCCACCTGAAATAGAGAAATAGACAAGGACCTGAAATAGACAAGGACAAGACAAGATATGACAAGAATCTATAAAATCAAGAGTAGCATGAATACAGAGACCATATTTTTATTATTCTTGTAAGAGAACAATTAGAAAGCTTCAAAGGAATACCTCAAAATGACAAATTCAAAACATAGATACACAATTTCAAGTGCCACAATGATGAAAGTATGGCAAAAATACCAATGAAGGCAGCTTTAAAAATGAATAAAACACAGCTATACTACCTATAGCTAGAATAAATATTGATGAGTCTTAGTAAATACTGCCCCAAAAGGCAGTATTTACAGTATTTCTAGCCTTTCACTACTAGCCACTATTTGAGACAATAAACTAACTGGGCAGATGCATGTGACCTTTTAAAATAAATGTTGTTTTAAATATACAAGCCATATATTGTTAAAACATGAAGTTGTTAGGATGCTACTCATTAAGATTTCAAGATTTTTCCCAGACCAGTCATTTAACTTGATTTCCAAGTTCAGAAAGCATGCAGCCCTTTTAATTCTCACTTCATATATCAATGTGGGAGAATTTATCTCTAAGAATTCTGCTAATATTGTTATAGTTCAAGCAGCAGGAATCTCTGGACATCTGGTCTGAGAAATTTAAAGGAATATGGACACATGGATAATTTGGAAATACTGTGAATTTAGATAAGTTCTGTGACTTACAGTTATCTCCATTTGGTAAACTGTTTAAGTGTTGCATATAAAATAACATTAATAAGAAACCATGGTGTCCACCTAAACAAGACAAACATTAGAACTCTGCTTTACTCAAGCAGAACAATAACTGTAACTGACAGAACTGACAGAGCCAGATATTTTCAGTTTATTTGGACTTATAATTTGGGTTGGGAGGAACATTTTGAGGTCATATTGCCCTGCCCTCTGCTTAAAACAGGACAAACCACAAAATTATATGAAGTTATGCATTTGTCAGCCATTCCATTAGAAAGCAGAAATCTTACTCTGCGACTATAATATGAAAAATCCTAGTGTGAACAAAAGAAGAAAGTGTTTAGAGCTTTTTTATTATTATTATTATAGTTTCTCGATAGGTATTATCATCAGAAAAAGATAACTGAAAGGAAAGAAGGAAAGAACAGTCTGAACCAATAAAGGCTACTAAATACTTTTAGTTTTTGGCAAAGATATTGTGGAAGGTAACTGTATGTAGATCTGCATACAATCCACTGATCTATAACACTCTAGCCTCTTTTATTGATTCTTATGAAAATCTACTGGAAAGCTGGTATGTTTCTTGCTTTAACTGTTACATGGCCCCTGGACAGTTAAAGTATAAAACAAAAGCACCTAGAAGGCTGGAGTGTAAGGGTCAATGTACTTCTGTTAGTACATTTGACGCTGCTGTTAGGGGCAAGGGTAATTGGGATACAAGCCACGTATCCCAAGATAAAAGCACCAGATTGTACTTCAGCAGAATGTTCTTTATAGGCCATAGCTAGCATCCAAGTACTATCTCAGAGTACATACAGTATGAATATTAAAGTTGATAATAAATAAATATCAGAGCAACAGAGTTAAAGACAAACTTTTAGGAAATCCTCACTACCTTGTTTTAATAATATTTTCTTTCAAGTATAGGAATTTTTATTTCAAGTATAGGAAATAGCCTACTGGTGAATTGTTTTTCCATTAAGAGACTGAAATTGCAAATGTTCAGCGACAGATATTACAAAGACTTTCAAATGTTAACATTCTTTCTTTAAAAAATCCACATTTTTTTGCATGTTACCTTGACATTGCCTGTCTAAACAAAAACAGCTTTTCTTCAAAGAGCTGGCAAAATGGAAGGTTAAGGTGATTCAGATCACTTGCTGCTTCAGCAAATTGCTTAGAAGTTTCATTCTTGGGAGATTCTACTTCAATGATTATGAGGCAAACAAAATAAGCATCCCAACTTTCAAGGAATAACTTTCAGATAGTTCAATATTTGTTTTTTTTTTTTACAAAAATGAGTAGATCTATGACTCATAAAGGATGGCCAAAAGCAATCCTTTTGGTTTTCCTGACATTTCAGCACTCTGTGGACAAGAAGTAAAAATCTAATGATTAAGTCACAGGCTGCTCAACCAGACATTAGAAAACTGGTTTTTAGAAGAAATAAAAGAAAATGGAAAAGAGCAAAATAGTAACAGTAATATAATGTGGAACTGAAATTTTGTATTATTTATATGTAGTCAAAATTTTAATAAGTTTTATTAAATTTAAATATTTGCAATAGCAAATGATTTTTTAAAAATCTTTTACAGGTCAAACTGTCTTTACTGGAATTCAAATAATCACAAAATTGCAAGTTATGGAATAGGCAGTACAACAGTGTTTCTTCTGTTCCAAAGCTTATGCTTGGTCTGGAGAAAAGCTTCAGTTTGGGCAAAGAATTTTTCACCCTCTCTCTTCCTTTTTCTCCATTATACAATCAAAACAGTAAAACAATCATGTTCTATCATAAAGAAACTGCTTCAGAAGCCAGAGATAGACTTTCTCTAACAGTTGGTATAATATAGTTTGAAAGCATTCTGGGACTTTGCTCAGGAGATGAGGTCAAAGAGTAAAATGTACTACAGAAGTTAAAGATATTCTCATTAGTTACATATAAACAATGAGTTATGTATAATTTGTATAAAAAATACAAATTAAAAAAAATCCAAGGCAGAATTTAATATGTATCCCTGTTCTCATCTCCAAAATCTAGCTTATTAAACCTTGAAAAGTCTTCTAGCATTTAAAACAAATTTTATTGTATGAGATGAAAATTTAATTTCTCTTCCTCAAAGAAAAATTGCAAATAATTGCATTATTCATTTTTATTTTTCTAATTAGTGTAAAAAAAAAAGACTAAATACAAGTAATAAGTAGAAGATATATAGTTTATATAAATGTTTAGATTTAAAATGGAAGAGAATCAAATTCTGATTTAATATTATAAATTTACAAATACAATACTGACAGAACAGACCAAAATTTTTTTCATAAGGCTCACAACTGAAAACCTACATCCCTTTAAAAATTAGTATTTTTAGAATTCCTATTCAGTCAATTAAATTGAATCTATTTTCAATTTTATCTTCTCAGACCAATAGATTATGCCTATTGAATACTTTCAAAAATTAAAGCTTATTTGTTCAAAAATAGCTGTTCTTGAAAATGTTTTCTATTCAAAACAAAAACATTTCACATGACAAGATGCTAACCTGTTAAAAAGGCTGCAGAAACCAAGAAATCTAAGTCACTGAACTCTATTACCTTTATTTTAAGGATCTGTACATATAGACATTTCTCAACTGATTAGCAAGGATGTTGATTCTTCAAGGACTAAGAAACTGCAATTAGCATCAATGATAACAGTAAAATTATGGATATATGTATGGATATATATGGATAGATATATTGACAGATAGATGGTTAAAAAAAAATGGTTAGAGTCCGGCTCAGAGGGTTCAGAGTCAAACTCTACTTGGAAGCCAATAAGTAGAGGACTATCCCGGGAGTCTACATCAGAACATCTTTTTAATATCTTAATCAATGATTTAGAGGAGGTGATGAAGGACAGCCTTAGCAAGCTTGCAGATAATCTCAAATTGGATGGGCAAGTCAATACGCATGGAGGCAGGGCTGATAAACACAGAAGCCTGGAGAGGTTAAGGAAAGGGATCCACATGAACCTTACAATATTACCATGAACACTGCAGGTCCCATATCTGGGAAGGAAGAGTTTCTTGCACTGATAGAAGATGAAGACTCATGGTGTGGATAGCTGCTCACTTGGAAATACTAGGGTTCCTCATAAACAATTGTTGGGGTTTGATGGGGGGGGGGTGCAGAAATTTGGTAGGAGATGAATCCCCTTGCGTTCCAGCCAATCCTCAAAGGTTAGAGGGACTGGGGGCGGCTGGACTCATCTCTTAATAGGGATACCAAATACTATGGTAATTATAGGCCCGACTGGCAGTACCGGGTTCATGAACAGCCTGTTGACTGCAGATCTTCAAAACAAGCAGTGGAGTTCACCAATAGCACAATTTATTCAAATGCAACACTCAGAGAACAGGTTTCAGATGTCAGTGTAGAAAATTCTCTGCTACGGTGTGGGGTTCTTAGTTTACTAGTGGCCTAGTTTACAAATGCACAATCAGCACTCACCCCAGAAGATGGGAGAGAGCTCTCAACCTCGAGGAGCCTCCTCTGGCAGCATCCTGACTGGAGGGGAGGAAAGGATTTGAGCCCATCGACTGATCTAGAGTTACGATGGAGTCTCCCCTCTCTCCTCTTCCTTTCTTCCTCCTTCCTTTGTTCCTCCTTCCTTCCTTTTTTCCTTCATCCTACTTACTACCCTCCTTGGTTCACCTTTTATATATTTTCTTTTACATTTCGGTGGAGCTTGAGTGACTCTAGTCATACATACTTCTGTTATTGATTGGTTTAAGAAGTCTTTCGAATTAATTGAAAACCTAGAGAGCATGCTCAGTGAGGAGTGGTCATTCCTTGGAAGTGAGTAACTTCTAGGATGGGGTTGTGTATTGGTATTATAATGAGATTAGAATGAGGAGAAGTTTGAGCAAAGTCCATCAAAAGGGACTGATCTGACACCACTGTTGGCACCAGAAATCTTATCATACTGTGTAGTTTTCTCTCGTTTCCCCTTCTCAAGCAATTCTCTCACAACAGTGAACTCAGCATGAGCCAGAGGGACATGCTGGTTAGAGGGCTGAAGCACATGTCCCTTGATGGAGTTGGACACTGAAGTTGAAACGAGCAATTTTGATTGGATATATGGAAACAAAAAATAACCATTAGGCGAATCAAGCATTGGAAGACGGTGTCCAGAGAGGTTATGGAGCTTTCATCCTTGGAAATTTTCAAGACAAGACTGGATAAAGCACAACCCACAGCTGGCCTTGCTCTGTGCAGGAGGTTGGCCTTTTGCAGTTCCTTCCAACAATAACTATTCTGTGATTTTAGGTTAATCCTTTTGTTTGAAATTGATCTACATGGGAGGCTCTAGACCTTATAAGATATAAGTCATGACAGGCATCAACAGAACGTTTCTATATAAATATTGTTCCCATTTAGTCACATACATGGGAAGAAATCTTTTCATTGAAACTTTTACTAAAAATACATTATACTATGGTTTTGGATTGTCTACTGACTTGAACAATGCTTGAAATGCTCTTAGGTATAATCCGTCAAATACCATCACAGATGTGCAAGCCATCATAGGTCCCAGGAGCCTAGTTAGACTTTTGTAAGCATTCAGCTCTATACCTTAGACACTTTGATTACAATTCTACAAAGATACAAAAAGTGTTCTGAGTCTTTCAATCACACGATGTTGCAGAATATCTGTCAATGTTAGAGCTTTGCTTTTTATGACAATATTTCATCATCCTTCCGTATACTAGTACGTCACCAAACTCAGAACAGAAATACTTATTTACTAAGTCTGCTTTTTGAAAGGACAGACATACCTCTGTAGAAGACATTTTTTTGATAGAGGAAGGATAATATTTCCCTATTCTTTAGGTCCGTTTTTGTTTTTCAGAGCATCCTTTCAAGCAACAATAATTTCATTTTACAGGAGCAAACTGTAGGTTTTGGAAGATGAGGAAAAGATATTTACTTCTCCAGCTGTGCATGATTCTGCCCTGGTCTTCAGTCATGCTTCAGTCCACCAGCTGAAAGACATACTAAACAGGCATGATGAGAATTGAAAATCGTGACAATATATATGTATGTGTGTACATATTATATATATATATATATATATATCAATAGAAGATCTAAATTACCATTATTAGTCACATCCTGTACTTCAATATTCCATCTTCATAACAATTACTAGAATTAATCTACATTAATAATTCAGAGAACCCGTTAGAATCTTGACATATCCTTTTGTCTTTGACAATTTAGAAAGGTTTGATTTGAATCTATCAAAACATTATTTAAGAAAATAATATAGGAAGATATGTTTTACAAATGACATCTACTATAAATTAGCTGTGCATTTGTGTGATATAAATGAATTTGTGGACCTAGAGTGACACTGAGATAGCTGAAATTGTGTCTCCAAAGATATGATTACAGTGCACATAAACTTGAGGTGATGCAAAGTTCTCAAGATCAAAAAGACCACAGAAAATAAAAATGATTCTATTTTTCCTCTTGCTAAACTGATGTTCAAATATATAAAGGAATTTATTAGAAGAGAAAGTTTAGGAAGAGGAACAGTGAAACCACACAGTCCTCAAAACATATGTAATCTGACATGACAGATCAGCTACAGATCCAGACAGTCCTTGTTCTTGTTAACCTGGCCCCTCAGTTCTCTCAGAAAAAAAAAATAGTAGTCAGCCATTCCCTGCAGCTACCCCAAACCATATGCATATATTTTCACAGATTCATAGTTTTCTTTCTCTTTCATTGTCTTTATCTTTCAGATGTGAAATCAGGACATTTCCTTTTAACGTGATTATTAACTGTTAGTTCTAGAGTAGTTTTCTTGGGTTCTCAGAACCACTTCCGTCAAGAAACACCGAGAAAAGCCAGTATAAAGTCAAGCATTGGAGTAATGTCAGTTGAAAGTAGTTTTTGTTTGTTTGTTTGTTTGTTTTTCCTGGAAATAACAAAAAACTTCTCATCTAAGAATAGTACTAAAAGCAATGGATTATATAGTTACTTGATTCTTCTTACTCAAAAACAATCCTTTCATTTACATCACATTTCGCTTTGGAAAGAACTTAGGATTTTTCAAATAAAGTATTTTTTTATAATGCAATATATAAACAAATAAAACAAATTTATATAAACAAATAAAGTATTTTCAAATAAAGTTTTTTTTTTAACAACAATTTCATTTTATTTAAATTCAGGCTTCTCATCTTATGGCAGAGAATTTAGACATGAGGACAGAAAAATTATCCAATACCAGTGTGAGAAAGCAAAATATATCCTAGGTCATCTAAGTACAATTTCCTCTCTTAGCTGGCAACATGGCACATAAAGCTTCCAATCTGTGGATCTATACTGTTTTATTAAGATTTTTCTATTCTTATGTCAATTCCTAACCATTAAATATGTGTTTCAGACCACACTCAAAGCAAAGTAAAAACATTCAGTATCACCTGTCTTGACATTTTCCCTGCACCAGTAAATATATTTATATTTTTACAATAATGCATTTCCAATATTTGGTTTTTCTTTTTTTATCTCAATTACTTCTAAATGAAATTAAGCACTTTGAAAACTAGCATATATAATTACAATCATTTCCTCAGAAAGTATTAAAAGATTTACATTCTTCTTCCACACATGAAACACTCTTTCAGTAATTTCTTTTCTTCTTGAAAGAAGCCATGAGAATATATTCCAATATTTAGTTTTATCATGACAAAACTAAAAATTTCTAGTATTGGAATCCTAAATGAAGACTAAGAGTCAATATCATTTTTACTTGGGCGTATTTTCAGGAGAAATTTATCCTCTTACTAATGATTATTACACAAATCAGCAAAGATTCTAGTTAAAAGATTAATCCAGTCTAGACCAATTATACAGCCCTATCCTCTTGAGGTGTCTTGTTTCTCCTAAGGCATCCAAGCCTGTCCTTTATTAGAGAATTCTTCTGTCAAAATTCAAGGAAAGCAATATAGTAACTGGCATTATAACCTATAATTAGAGAATTGTAGAAAGAGCTAGGACAACGTATTTAACCCACCTACTTTGCATGCAAACTGCTCTCACAGAAAAGATATATGAATTCTTCTAGATTCAATTTTTAAAGCTCTTTTCTGTTTAAGATATACGAAACCATGTTTTTGTTTATTGAGTTTTAGGCTCAAAGTACAGTCAAACATGAGATGGAAGAAACAGAAAAAGTGAAGCTCTATTTTTGCAACAGTTAGAACACATATTCTTTTTCTAAAATGTTTGGTAGGCTTTAAGCAATTAAAAAAATGAATTTAGCATCTAGTTTAATATCTGTTGCTGTCAAACGGTATGCCATCAATCACATCTGATGTTTATTAATGCTGGATATCAATATTCACCTTCATATTTGTAAATTCAAAGACCTTTTAGTAGCAAGGAAGCTTTAAAGCATGGCATTAAAGCACTAGTATTTATGTTTTGCTATGATGGAAAGGTAATGCTAAAGTAATCAGCCTTATTTTTTATTAACTCAACTCTTTTTTTTTTTTTTTTTTTTTTTTTTTTTTTTTTTTTTTTTTTTTTTTTTTTTTTGTTAAGATCCTAACTGATGCTCCTGTGCCTAGCTCAGTGTAAGGCTCTTCCCCATATACAAACTACAGAATAAATTACTTAATATGCAAAGATTCAAACTCTCTACAATAACAGCTGTAATTCATGCAGAGAAAAGGGCAAGTTTTCTCATATTCATTAGAAAGTGAAGTTACATTTTAATATATTTATTTAGGAAAAACAAAAACAAAAGATTGAATATCATTCTGTTTAGCCTTTACCTGGACTGACATCTAAGAAGCCTAACAAGTTTCTCCATCTTAAGAAGTGATTACTTTTTTCTCCTCGGTTCTTACTTAGATATGTTTCCTTGTTCTTATTAGTTTTACTCTTTCCCAAGAAAGGAGATTTTTTCAAATCCCTTGCCTTTCCCTCTATTTTCTTCTCTCTTTCAAGCAAAAAGCCATTCGCCACAGTGAAAGTGATCTGTTATGCACACACACACAGAAAAAATATGAGAGATCAATAATCTCTCAATTTATTTAAGAGGGATTTTTTTTTATACTACATAGAAAAACTGCTGTAAACAATTGCCCTGTTTCTGACGAGGATCAGAATCATATTTTTCAATGCAAAAGAGGAAAGAGCATGAAGTAAAAATCTGGGGAAAAAAAAAAAAGGAAAAGATTTTGTTAATTCTGATACAGTGTACATCTGACAAAGGGAACTTTTGGACAGGATAGGAATACCACCACAAGATACAATTCTCAAATTCCTGTAAATTACTTTTTTTTTTTCTTGAAAATGATAAAGTTAATAAAATAACATTTTTAAAGAAGTAATCTGTAAAAAGATTTTTAAATAATAGACTTTATTAAAAATTGCCATTTTCCAATAAGTGTGCAGAATCCCTCTAATTTATGATAGATGCTACCTAAAGAATTCAAAATATTTTAAAATATCTGAAGTTGAATTCATTTAGTCTTTTTAAAATCATTACAACTAAGCATACCAGCAATCTAGAGGAAAACACAAAGCGCAACTATACTGTAAAGTTTTGTACTTTTAGAAAGTCTAATAAATCTGAATGTGCCTTACTCTTTAGGCACATATTAGATTTATGTGTGTGTTAGATATTTCTGAGCTATTGAAAATACATTTTATTAAAGAAAAGCTATCGAAAACAACAAATGAAATTAATGTTACACTTGGAAATGAATCCTCCCCCACTCTGAAACAGAGTTGATTCTATTAAAAGTGATAAATGAAATGGAAATTAAAATTTTAATGAGGTGCTTGTTAATCCATTTGTTCACATCTAATTTGAACTTGGTTAAATTGCTACTTATTATGAAGACTATAGATATGATTCCTTCTAAATCTCAAGGGCAAACAAAACGTTAGAGGACTGCTTGTCCCAAGATAGGTCTCTAGTATATTATCCAAGCTTCTGAAATTAAGCACTAGAGCTATTTCCTGTGATACATTTCATTTAAGAAAATTAATGACATTTTAAAGCACTTGGTGAAGTCCTTTGACATGGTAATTGTCCACACCAGAACAATAGATAAAATATAACCAAAAGGAGACAGCCTACCTGCCATTTATCATTTCCAAGACGGGGAGGTTTGTTGGTACCTACTGCAGTTCTGGAGGACTTTATTATCTATCATTTCTCTTAGCTGGGTTTCGGCTTATTTTACTTTATAGGTGTATGTACAAGAATTTGGTACAGGCACATATCAATGATTCTTTCTGCTTGACTTTGACAAGCGACAAAAAATATATCCTCACCTGCAATAGAGCACTGAAGCTACAGGATCAATCGCACAGCATAGCTTTGTACACAAATGCAAAATGTACAGCAATTAGTGTAATTAATAATGTACAATCTTATAAAATTCCTTAAAAATCATAATATGAAAAGGAATATGTATAAGATCATAAACCAGGTAATGCCAAAATCAAAGCTGTACATACATATCCCAGAAGAGCCGGTTGGGTCTTTTGGTCTTGCAAAATCTTCTTCACTTAAATGATCACATATATTTTTTCAAATAATTTGGGTTTTTTTTTAATCCAAAATGTTTTACATATTTAAAGCTAATAGCACTCTACTATTCCAGACTTCACTATACTATCCCTCAAATTACCTTTCCTCTGTCTCTCTGGCAAGGAAGAAAGCCTCTGAAAATGTTAGTGCTTTCTGCTGCTGAGTAAATGGCTGAGTCTACCATGATTTACTTGTCTTGACACACATAGATTTATATGATTCAGCTCAAAATCATCTTTTCTTTATATGAGAAAAAAAATAGTATAATACAGATTAACAGATTCCTCAAAGAACTTAGAGAATCATAGATTCATAGAATGCTTAAGTTTGGAAGGGACCTCAGAGGTCATCTAGTCCAACTCCCCTGCTCACACAGGGTCACCTAGAGCACGTGGCACAGGGCTGCGTCCAAGCAGGTTTTAAAGATCTCCAAAGAAGGAGACTCCACAACCTCTCTGGGCAGCCTGTGCCAGGGCTCTCTCACCCTCACTGTCAAGAAATGTTTCCTTAAGCTCCTGTGGAACTTTTGGTGCCTCAGCTTGTGGCCGTGTCCTCTAGTCCTATCGCTGGCCACCACTGAAAAGAGGCCG
>VZSG01000201.1:1124792-1145883 GCA_013398315.1 Nothoprocta pentlandii | reverse complement strand
TTTTTTTTTTTTTTTTTAAATATCACTCATTTCTCGTTGTTTATGTTCCAGATGCAGATTTGCAGAATGAACTTTTGGAAAGCTCCAGCAGGAGCCAATGGCAACTCAGACTTACTGGATGCAGTTTCTGCTGCCTCTCTCTCAGTTAGGTTGCAGAACCTACAGAAGTAGCACTTGCCAAGAGAGAAAGAAATGAGAGCAGAACCCCATCATCCAGCACTCAGGAGCAAAACCTCTGTCAAATCAAGCCCAGGACACTAGGTATTTTGAGATGCTAAGGGAAGACACTTCCACAGTTAGGGAAAGAAGGGTTAAACAGCCAGTAGCCACCTCCTTAACCTCACCTCGGGTAAAAGCCATGAGTCTCATGCTCAGGGCATGGGGGTAAGCAATTGCACTAAGCATTTGAACTAGGCAATTTAAGCAACTGCACAGCTAGGCAAGCAGCAGCGCACCTGCACCGGCAAAATGGCCCAGCTGGAAGTAGATCATTGGTGACACATGAGAGAAAACCTAAGTGGACAATGGGGCACACACAGGGTTGGAAGCTTACCTATGGAGAGTAGCTTTTCCTTATTGCACTGCTGCATGATTTTTTATTACTTTTAATTGAGGAGTGCATTTCACTTAAATTGGAGGCAGCTCCAGACAATAAGATACATATGTTCTTACACCGTGCTAATAACAATAGCACACAAGTGTAACAAAGCCAAGCTGTACTGTTCCATATCAGGCTGAGAAGCTGGACATCCTTTGCAAATTTTAGACCCAAAGAGGTCAAGCTCAGGATTCCCATTAAATTGCAGAGGGACCTCAAGGGAGAGCCAAACACCTGCAATGGAGTAAATCAGCAGGACTGAAGAGGAATAGCCTCTGAAAGTAATAAGCCATAAGCAGAAGAATGTTCTATTTAATATTGTAGTTGAGTATGCTAAGAATAAGATTCTTCCAGAATAAGATTTAAGGATGGTGGCAAGTTTGAATGCAGCAACATCCTACCTTCCCCCAGACTTGAACCTGCTGCCTGTGTTTCTGCACAAATATGCACTCAGCAGTCAATCTGCAAATGCACAATAAATTCACCGATTCCTGATAACATTTGATTTATAAATTTCCACTGTACTGTGTGTGCACAGTAAATATCTAATCCCTTCCCATAACTGAGCAGTAAACAACAAAGAAATAGCTAAGTGCAGACTGCCTTCCTCACAAGTAATTCATTCAGCACACAGCTAGTTTTTGGCTGACATCTTTCTTGACAGCATATCAAACATCAGCAACAGATGCAAAGTAGATGAATAAGGCTGGTGGTAGCATCTAAGCCTTTCCATCACTCTTCCAAGGACCTTCCCCATCATGCTTAACATCAGATGAGGACCAAAAGGGAACTGCAATAGAATTAGTTTGTTTGAATGAACTGGATGCAGATCAATTCTACGGGTGAAACATCATGATAGAGATGGAACACTTCCCTTTATCTGTTCTTCTTACCTTCTTCAAACACTTCTGGCCAAGAATCTTCTTTTTGTCTTATATTCGTGCATTAGCTATAAAGTAGATTCATGATCCGTGGCCACAATTTATTTAATAAACCCCATCAGTTCATTTAGCAAATTCATTGTTTGCTGTTGCTAAGAAGATACCTCTGTTGCTGCCAATCTTGAGAGGAAAAAAAAAATTACTTCAACACTAACAAAGAGAAGAGAACATTATTGCTATTCATTTCTCAACCTTATGGAAAGTGCAGTGCTACCTGTCACTCCAATGGGTCCCTCCTGAAAGGCTACCATCTTCCCCACATGCTAGGCTTCCAAGCATGGTGCACCTTAATGTAGCTGAGTTACTCAGGAAACCCCTTCAAACCATATGTAGGAGTTTTAACAAAGAAAAAACTACTACATTTCATCACAGGCAAAAAAGCCACAGGCTATTACTGTTCAATACTACTATTTACTTAATATTTTTCAAATACAATAAATAAATAAAAACAACCAACTACACAAACAAACAGAAACACATCAGAACCCAGCATGGAAACCGAAACTTGTATAGACTTTACAGATTCCTTAGCCAGACAATATTAAAATAACTATTTTTTTAGCCTTTACAGCAACTTCTATCCATCAACAACTTCAGTAATAAGTAAAATATGTCAAAACATTGTATATTAATCACTTTCTATGACATATATACTTATATATCCTAAGTCATCATTACTACAAAATTCTAGCAGTCTCTATAGCCAGTGGAGTTTCAAGTTTAATTTTCATATTCATTCATTGACCTATCAAACTGTACTA
Source organism: Nothoprocta pentlandii (assembly GCA_013398315.1). Classification (NCBI taxonomy): domain Eukaryota; kingdom Metazoa; phylum Chordata; class Aves; order Tinamiformes; family Tinamidae; genus Nothoprocta; species Nothoprocta pentlandii. Next base: position 1,143,583 of record VZSG01000201.1, on the reverse strand, counting down.
CTAGAAAACAATACCAATATATACAAAAATCATTCATGAGCAAGAAATCATTATGAACAATTATTATAAAAATCTTTATGAATAAGAGGTGTGGTAAAGTTCAGATAAAAAAAAAGAACGGAAGAGTTAGATGCAAAACATAAACCTTCAAGTGGAAAGAACAACTCATAAATGTCTAATAACATGATAAATGTCTATAAATGTCTAGTTACGTAGATGATTCCACCTTAGATACACCTGGGGGAGGATTTTGCTAGACACAGGATATGAAGATGAAGAAAGGGGATTAGGCTCAAGTGAAGATTGAAAGGACCAACCAAATGTCACTATCTCATTCATTAGACTGAAAAGGTAAAGCAGTGGGATGGAGTAGAGATGGGTATTTTCCATTTTATGGAAGTTCTCCCTCCTCAGCACTGAAGTAATTTGGAAAAGGCACAGAACTCAGCCACTAGATGTTGCAGACTATGCCCTTCACTGAAAAAAATATTATCTGAGAATCTTGTTCTGACAATCATGGATTCTAAAAGCATGAGAGCTGCCAATGCGTGTAGTGAGGGACACTCACTTCTTTCTTTCTTCTTGGCCATTTCTGATGATATGAAGCGCACATGCATAAGTAGTATTTTCCACATCTCAATATATTTGAGAGACAATTTGTGTTATTATACCAATACTCTGTTTTACTTGTCATGCAATTACACACAGGTTATACTCAGCACATATTTGTCCCATGTCTAAGACAGCAGGGCACAGAGGAGCTGCAGTGAGGAATGTAACATAAAACAAAATGTTTAGCTAAGTGAGTCTGGCTGAACTCTTGGGTCCAGAGGCCCCAACTGCAAGTAGCAGCTAGTTGGATAGTTTTCTCAAAATAAGAAAAGATAAAGTCTGTACACTTTAACACACTGAATATACACACGATGTCAGGTTAAAATGACCTAAGATGTGCTATCTTAAAAAAAATACCTTCTCCCTGTTCCAGAAAGTGTTTCAGAAAGTCTTTATGTTGGTAGCAGCTGTCATGAAGCCAGACTATGAACCCTGATTTTTCTCCTGAATTTCCAGCAAGCTGTGTTACTGTGTAGAAGTGTGAAAAGGGACAAAGGGACTGCTTTTGCAGCAAGACAATTTCCTCACATTTGAAGCTGGCCGCTTTCAGTTTACTCGGAACATAGTGGATGGAAGGAGACAAAAAGAACAGGAAAAGGTAAAATTGAAGAAAAATAAAATAAATAAATAAAAAGCAACGGTTCAGAGCGAGGTTGAAAGCCATGACTGCTGCATCTTACAAGTCCTTTTTAAAGCGTGTAGTATAGAAAAGCAACACCTTAGGCTTGTTCACAGGAGCTGTACTTGGCAAAGGCAGTTCATTGGTTTTACTGCTACACCTCTGCAATTTCAAGTACAGAATGCTAAGTCTTTTATTTTTGTCTTTTTTTTTTTTTTTTTTAACAAGACTTACAAGACACTGATCTCTCATTTCTTTCTTAGTTTTCAGATGCATAGGAAAGTTTGTGGCTCATATGACCGAGCAGGGCAGAAGGTGGGTCTGCCTCTGACACTACCCAATGACTTCCTGTAGACTGGTTTGAAATCAGACAGCATGGTATAAAGTCAGTATCAAGTCACGTTTGTAACAGAAATCTAAAGGAATAAAACATGAAGGCCTGGTCCAAAAGTTCATAAACTTAAGAATGAAACTGGACATACCAACGAAAAGTCATGCATTCCACATGGGAAAACTGAACCTCATCTTTTGGAGACAAAGTAGGTAAGGAAGGCATCTCTGAAGCTACTCCAGGCTGAGTGAGCTGGTGATCATTATAGACACACTGAACATTATGGTAGCAAATGTATAAGTCATCTTAGAAAGTGGCTCTGAAGAAGTCTAAAATAGACAGTAAAAAATTAGTTTCTTTAGAGAGATAGAGAGGTAGTCCAGGTAGACAGTGCTTAATGATTTTAGAGCTCTAATAAGTACATTCTCTTCACATTTATGAGCAAAACCTTAAAAAAAAAAATAGAATTTTCAGTAGTGAAAAAAAAAACAGAAACAAACAAACAGAAACAACTGTTGTGCTAGTTAGAATCCCAATGATTTTAGTTTTACTTTTTGGGCATAGTGAGCTGCATCATCAAGCGCATGAATGGAGCACAGTCTGATCATGTGAATACGAAATTGGGGGCTACTGTGGCTAACATTTGCCTTTTAACAACAAATTTCTCCCCCTTTTCTACATAACGACAGCTGAATTTATTTTCTGTTTTGCAGGAAGGAGACAGCAGCATATACTGTGTTCCCAACTGAGTGGCCAAAGAGCTGAAAGTAGGTTCTTAGAAATACACTCTGTTGTAGCGCTACGATTTGTTGTTATTACACCTCATTCCTGTTCTCTCAGTGCAGGGAGCATCGCGAACCCACATTCTGGGTCACCATTTTCATATCTATGAAAACTGCAGAATGTGCAATTCTGGAGTTCAAAGAACACAGAAGCATTACCGGTCACTTCCCACATGTATGCTTACTAAAAATATCTACTTATTTCTCCAGTAATGAGCTGGAATAGGATGTGGAAGTATGCCTGACATGGATGCTGAAGGATTTTTTTGAATAAGTTTTTAGGGATGTTTGCAGAAAAGAAGGTTGGATAATACAAAGCACATTGGTAGAGTTGTTCATAAATCATGGTATTATGCTATTGAACATGGGATATGACCTTTGGTTGAGCAACATACTGAATCTAATGTCAGGTGAGCCCAAAACAATAGACATTGGAATGACTGGGATGTGCAGCTGTGCTTCATGTTACATCCTCTAGCATGGCTAAATATATTCACTTCTGGGCTTCAAGAAGAGCTTCTTCCTTTTCGAGTGTCCTGAAAATAATTTGTCTTGCCCCAAAATTAAAGAGTCTAATTGTCTCAACTGCGAGAGACGAAGTTCTGTGCATAGAACACAGGCATTTAAAAAGAAAATTACTACCTGCCATTCAAACCACATCAAAAAGACATTTCAGCGTCTGTGTCACTGTTTGATCATGTCAATGAGAAAATTTCAAATAGTCAAGTAGCTAATACAGAATTCACACAGATCACTAGCATCAGATCAGATCAACACCATCATATTGTTCGTTTAGAATCTCTACTGGGATATGAATTTCCTTGCTGGATCCTTCTAAACTATTCTGTTGATTTCTGCAGAGTACACACATTTGTGAAGAAAGTACAGGAAAATAAGACATGTATCAGAATCCTTAATCACAGGAAAATGAAACTTGGCTAAAATGAAAACAACACCTCAGTAGACAGACAAATATACAAGAAGTTTATGTCAAATAACACCAAGAACTTGGAAACGCAGTTTACATGGGGACATCTTCAAAACAGTTAAGCTGTGACTAATCCTTCCTTCCTTATACTGTCACCAGGCAGTGATAGTATAGTCTTAGAATTAACATGAAAACCCTAATCAGAGTGACCCATACCAACATACTCAAACTTTTTGCCACTATTTATCTTGTCCACTCTGAAATGGTAGAAGGTTCCCTACCAAGATTCATATGCATTGACGTAAAAACAAGAGTATTTAGAAGGACACTGAAAATGATTAGAGAGCTGGCAATGCTGAATTATAAAGAAAAACTTTTGGAAATTTAAAATACATAATTTGACCAAGGAGGATTATGAGGCAATACTGCAAGTCATTGCAATACTAATAATTACATATTATAATATTTGTATAATTAATTCTTTGGATTATTAAAAACTATTTAGAAACGGAAAATGAGCAAGCAGGAGTATTAAAACAAATAAGAAAAGAAAACCTGCAGCTGAGCATCATGAAAATCTACTTGGCAAAGCAGTAGAGAAAAACAGTACAAAAAGTAGTACAAAAGCAACCCAAGGGAAGCAGTGGAATCTCCATCATTTGGGATATTTAAAACTTAACTGGAGAAAATGCTGGAAAATGTTCTGTAGGGAATAATCCTGAATTTGTAAGGAGACAGACTGGATGACCTAACAGGTCTTTTTCCATCTGTAACGTCTATTACTCGGTAATTGTCTCCCGTCCTCAATCCACACATTAAGCAATCCTCACAAAGCTCCAAGGCCAAATGGTTTGGTTCCAAAGCGCCCATTCTTTCTACACTCATCATTTAAGACTAGCAAAGCAAATCCTATTTAGGAATGAAAATACTCATAGCAAGATCAAAAAAAAAAAAAAAAATATTCTGAGGCCCAACTATGCAATTTCTCCCACATGGAGGTTTTAGAGGTTTTCAAACTGTGGCAATGTGTACCATTCATAGAAGTGTATCAAGAGTAGAACATAAACAGCTTCAAAATGGTATGCTGCTCATCTCAGTACTTCTGCTTCTTATGACTAGCGCCAACTAGCAAAGGAATCCACATTTGTTAAATTCTGTTGCAGACCAAGCACATCACAGGAAAAGAATCCATCTGAAAAAGAATTCTGTAATTTCTCAGCCCATTTTTTAAGCTGTATTTTGATGACAGTTTCTTTCAGCTATAATATCAATCTAAAGCAGTGCCTACCTCTGTCCTATCCTTACCACTCAATCCAACTCTTTGCTTTTTCAACACAAAGTTTATGTACATACTGTAGGAAGCAGAAGGGGAGTACAGTTGCTTATAAAATATTTATTATTACAGATTTTTCCTTAAAGGTATAAAGTCACTTTCTAGTGTTTCATAATTCACAATATTACTTAAATCTGGAAAATCAAAAATGAAACAAAACAAAAAACAGCCTTGGATTAGGGAGAGCTATTGTACATCCAGACTGGAGATACAGTATGAAATTTCATATTTATAGTGAATATGTTTCATAGTATGAGTTTGATAAAGTTGGAAAATGGCTTTCAAACATTTCTATCAGGAAAATGGATCCTGTGAATTTATCAGCATGCAAAAATAATTATGACTGAAAGGTCAAACACTCGTTCACGGACATAAGAAACAGGGGAAAACCTACCATATAAAATCTAATTTCCAGAAAAATCACCAAGATTCTTAGTAATTAAGACACACTCTGCATCCCTATGTTCAGAAGAGTAGCTAGCTCATCATTTAATGTCTTGTGAAGAGGTTAAGTTAATTCAGATGAAAACAACTTTCAAAGAATAATGGGAAATAAGATACAGGAAATATTTCCTCTATAAATTGCTATGATGCTACCTACTGCTATGCAAGAAAAACAAGCAAACTGCAAAACTGCAAAATGATAGAATATTTAATTGGATACTAGTCCATTAATATGTTTGTAAAGGGATTGTGTAACCTAATATCATCATTCTAAAACAAGTGATACAGAAGGGTCAAGAACTAGACTTACCATGGGAAGGCAAATTCGTGCATTAAATGTGTTATTTACCCTTCACTTTTGCAGAAGCCAGCAAAAGATATTGGTAGCATACAACATCCTCCCCACTCTCAGTTGGGCAGCCTGAAGTTTCAACTATGACTTTAAAACTGTGAAGAAAGTACTCAAGAATAATTCCACGTGTCTTTTTTCCTCTGGACTTCATCAGCCCCAGGGATAAGCCCCAGAGTTCTATGCTACTTGTTAACTCAGCCAGAATTTACACAACACAGAGCTAGAGATGTAGAAAAACGCAATTGATGTGCTGGCACATGGAGTTTTTCTATCTGATAATTCAAAAGAGTGATGGAAGTTGTTTCAGGTAAAGAATAACAAACATGACTGTGAGATTTCAAGTACTTTTTTATGTTTTCATTTTGAAAGCTTAATTTGAGGAACTCATATTATAATTAAATATAAATGCAGGCAATGCTACATTTACCCATTCATCCAAATACAAGTCAAGGTATTATTTTGCTGTGAGAAAACTGCCCTATCCTGCTTTATCCTATATTCCCATTTTCGTTTATGCTTATGTATATGTGGTTGAGAAGCTGCAAGACCTGGCTGACCATCAACTCTTGTTGCCTCCAAAAAGACAGGGCTGTTTGGAAATAATGCTGCTTCTTGCAGCTGACAGCTGCTTCCTTCTCAAGGACTCTGGTGGGTGCTTTTAATCTCCACTGCCACTGACCTCCAGTTCAGGAAAAAGAAGCAGCATTCACGGAGACAGCAGCATTTATTCTTTCCCAACACAGTAGGATGAGATAGGCTGAAGACAAGCAATGCACGATGCCATCACTTGGCAACAACCCATATTCTCTTCACAGGACTTCACACTCCTGTCCTTCACATTTCTTGTTGCACTTTGGACTGACTGATCTGGCTCCATCGCTCTCCAAATCAGCTGCTTGTTTTTGTATCCCTGAAAGAAACTATAAAAAATACCATTGTATCATGTGAATACCCTAATAAAAGGAGACATACTTGGCCTGTAAAGGAGAGATGGAGCAAGTATCCATTCATAGCCTGGTTATTTTTCTTCCTCCCCCCCCCCCCCTCATTTCCAATTAAAGAATAACACACTAAAGATGTTGAAGAGATGCTGGAGTAGTAATCTACATTGATGACAAACCTTTTCCTTCTAGAAATATGAGACAAGAATGGTTTAATTTTGCTGGATGTCTATATATCTACCAACTGCATGCAAGAAAAAATATGAGACCCACAGTCACAATAAATCACATAAGCTTCATTTTTAGCTTTTTTTTTTTTTATGATGCTGTTTTTCACTTGACCAGTTGTCATTACAGTATATTTGTCTGTCATTGGCAACAGAGGCTTTTTGCAAAGTCTCGTTTATGCGGCAGAAAAGCAAAATGCATTCATGTTAAGAAAATGAATTGTACTGTGGTTAAAAGCAAGAATTCTCTAGCAAGATAATGATGCAGTAACTCCAGAAGAAATCGAAACACACTTAAAATTTTAACTGACATATCTTCTTTTTCCTCAAAAAAAATCCTCAAAAATGAATATTTCTCAGAGAGAGACAGCTGCAACTCTAAGGGCACAACGAGGCCAAGCAATGCAGTACTGCAGTACAGCACTACTTCAGCTGGCACATCCAAGTGGAAGAGTGAAGCACTGTACAGTAACACGGTCTTCACTCCCAGAATCAGAATAACTCTCAGTATTGCACTGTGCCTTGGCTAATTACCTCAGTATTGCAGGGCATAAATAGATCTTCAATCTCCTGTTTTCAACATAAATATCTTCCTCCCTTTACTTAACGGAATATCATTCTTATTCAGTATCTTCTGAGTAGAAGTCTGATCCATACCATTCATGACAAACACCACAGGTCTGCTGTGTTCTTCCTTTGCTTTCCTTACTAAGACTGTATTTTTGCTACTCCTCATATGCACAAAAGCTCAAATTCTAGATTTACAGGGCTTAAAGCTATTTACAATCATTTCCGCCAATCTCCTGAATAACACAGACAACACAATTACATGATTCCAAATTAAATCTATAAACTCCTGCTAAAGCAAGAGTTTGTTGTACTTAATGACCTCCAATTTAAGAGATTTCAGGCTCTAAAGAGCCCATCATACTCCTATACAATTTGTTCCACTGATTAAATACCCTCTCTATAAAATTAATTTTTTTTCTAAACTTGCCTAAGTTAACTATCCATTGCTCTGTTTATTCTTCTACAAGATTGAAAATCATCAAAAATTTCTAGCTTTCAATAACTTTTAACTAAATCTTTCCATAGGCTTATTTAGCTAAACCAGCTTTTTGGCTTATCTCAGCCATGGCAGGCTGAGGGAGGAGATATTAAGTAAGTATTTGCCTAAATAAAGGAAATTTAGCAAGTATTTTTGAAAATCAGTAACTACAAAACATATGCAGATATGCATTAGAGAGATGCAAAACAAGACACAGAAGTAAGAAGAGATGCTAAAAAGCAACCATAAAACTGAAAAATAAAAATGCTGCAAGAAAATTTATACTTATAGCAACTTGGCTATTTAGTTATCTAATGTGCTTTCAATATCACAGCATCCAACTGAGCAACTTCTTCACTGGCCTCTTTTAAACGTTCCCATTTTAAACTCCCCAGTTGTCTAATGCAAAACTCTATTTTGATCATTTGGGCCACTGTGATATAGTTCTTAGGCCAACTGATATAGCTGTTCTTGTCACATCAGCTGAGAATAAAACAAGAAAAACTAAGTGCATAACATTAAAAAAGGAATTACTCCTCTCAAAATTTTGGTATTTGATTTAAGTTAAAACACTCATTTACTCCTCTCCTCTCTACCCACATTATTCTATGACTCTTTTTTTTCCCCAATTGTCATAAGAAGCATACCCATGTAACTTAATACATATTAAAGTAAAAATTAAACAGAATCAAAATGTTTGGAAAAGTAGCCCCAAGGAACTGTTCGGGAGCAGGGCATGCTTCCTTACTTGTATTGGAAGTTTAGACTGATCAAAAGGCTAAAGGTTCTGTAACATACTAACAACATTATTTCCTTTAGGATATAGCTTTTGGAAGCTGACCAAGACAAATTTTAATGCCTTGTACAATTCTAACACTGTTTGCCAAACAAACCTCTTTGCCTCGTTCAACTCCTTCTATAATCTTAGTGACTGCCACAAGGACTGGAAGAAGTGAAATTAATTTTAAGTATCCCAACCTACAGTTAAAATATAATAGCACTTATAATTCTCTATAGCTCCATCTTCTCCCTTACCTGAGTTAGGATATTGTCCATTTTGCAAAATACCAATGCACTTTAAAGAACAAAGAATTAATATATGAACATTTTACATATTATCTAGGACCTATACAATGCTGGATTCTATAAATATCCTTACAGGAGAGATAAAACAGGATGATGCTTGACCAAAATAGACTTCAGATTAAACTGATAATTATACAGAGTTATCCTTCAAAGCAGCAGATAATTATAATTAAGCTCTGTGACTAAAAACTAAATTACTGAGAAAATGCTGAAATCTTAATCAAATAAACAGAAAATAATACTTTCAACAAAGCACAGAACCAAGAAACAGTTTTCCAAAAAATATGAAAAATGCCAGTAGGCCAAAGGAAAAAAGAACAGTGACCTAACTATAATTAGTGTAAAAATGCTATTCGCTGTTTAGAGAGACACATTAAGTTTTCTAAAGTGTTATGTGACCGCTTTAAGTCTAAAGGAAATGTATGGATTGCATTGACTTACATTTTAATGCATTAATCTAGTTGTACCAAATTGGAGACAAGGACTGAGTTCCTAAAGATCCTATAACTGTTATGATACTCAGTAAACAGTGGGGAACATAGAGAGGGGAAAGGGCCTCTGTAAGATCCACTCCTCCTATAGTCATTTAAACATCGCTATAAAATAAAAAATCTTTGTCATTTCGGTATCACTTGGTATCCTTGACACCAATTATGGCAGGTTTTTTGCTATTATTTAATTATTATTTAAAAAATTATCCTACCACTTCTCATGTGGCCCTTACTATTGGCATAATGGCCCCTTTAAGCCTGCTAAATTTTAAAATTTTATAGAAAAGAAAAATGTATTTTATCAATAGAATATTTTAATAAATTTCTTAGTATGAACTTGATATTTACTAACTTTTTGAAAAAGCTGTTAATATATTTACTCTATCCTGCAAATTAAATATTATTTATGAGACTCTAGAATCAAGTCTCTGTTGAGAGAAGAAATTCTCTCACTAAGGAGATTCTTTTTCTTTTTAATTGGAAAAATAAAATAGCTCACAAAGGAACTGTTTCATTCACACACATTTACAAGTGTGTACAAGTGTGTTAGTCAGAATGCATTTAAAGATATCAGACATTCCCCAACTCTTAAAGTTTATTTTTCAGCTGCTTAAGTGCCAAAAACTGTCTTTTGGATAGGGCTTTTTTTTTTTTTTTTTTTTGTTAAATCAGAGGCATATAAGAATGACAAAATAAAATAGTTTTATGCACCTCAAGAGCAAAGGACACAGGAAAAGTTTTGTCCTTGTTAAAACATGAGCACTTGTTTTGATTAAAAGCATAAGCCTCATCACCATTTAATGCAAGATCTTGAAAGACAAGATATAAAATGAACTATGTCAGTGCTGGGCTTTTGAGAGCCCCACAACATAAAAATTTCTACCTTCAAAAAAGTTGTGTCTCCTCAAATTACACTTTGCATATGCTCACCCAAAACTTCCCTCTAAATCTTTTTCAGAAAAAAAATGGAAAAAAAAAGGCCAAAAAAACCCAGAAAAAAAAATCCCAAGTATTCTCCAATTTGGAGATGAAGGAGTTCATCCAACCTTCTTGTAGTTGCCTCCTTCCAGGCTGCTACAAAGCGTGTTCCTGCCAAAGACAAGAATAGACAGCAAGGGAACATTTCCTTCTGTGCCTTTTGTTTCCTCCCTAATGCAGCACTGAGAGTTCACAGATGAGAGAAGCACAAAAGAGGGAAGAAAGGGCAAAGACAATTAGGTAGATTAGACAGACAACTGTTTTTGGAAACATGATGCAAAAGGTCAGGGAAAAAAATGCAGAAGGGGAGAAACTAAGAGGAGACCTTTTAGAACCGTATTTACTCATGAAAGACAACGAGTAAAGCCAGGACAGGAGGTAAGGTGAGGATAAGGGGTGAGCAAGATGGGAAAAGGCACCAGATGGAGACAGGCTGCGTTAAACTAGAAAGATACAGATAGATGCAGTGGGCTAAGAGGAAGCAGGGGGCAGTTCTCTGCTATTAAAAACATCCCACGCAGAAGGCTGCCCAGGGAGGTTGTGGAGTCTCCTTCTCTGGAGATGTTCCCAATCCACCTGGATGCCACCCTGTGCCCCGTGCTCTGGGTGTCCCTGCTGGAGCAGGGGGTTGGACTAGATGAGGCTACAATCCTACCATGCCCCAGCGACTGTCCAAGTGCATGCTTTAACCACCTCCAGAGTTTGGCCCATCCACACAAATGCCTGTCATTAGTCCCCTTTGGAATTAAGTAGCAGAAGAGGGAAACAATTGAATTCAGATTTAGGTTTTTTTTTTTTTTTCTGAATAATATTATTTCCCAAATAAATTAAATCCATTCCTTCATTTCAAAACTCATTGATGGAGAAGCACTTGTACTACAGTGAGAACTTGCGAAGATCTGAGCTGGCACCAGCAAAAAAAGGGCTAAACATTTGATAGAGACCTTTTTACTGCTTCACAGGAAATTTTCCCATCACTTTTCACCATTGGTCCCAAACCAATAAACAACCCTGGTGTTGAGTGAAACATTTACTGTATTTGTCCTTCTGCAGAAACATAAAACTTCACTGAACAAGCGCCTTTACATTATTCTGAGATATCTCCTATCTCATAGGTGGTGGTCAACAAATGAATCTATTTAATCTCATCATCAAATAATATGTTATTAATGAAAAATATTTCTGAGGATAAGCAATTTTTCAACACTGCAAGAGCAATATCTGTATTTATCATGCTCTCCCAATCTAAACAATCATAGAGATAAGATGGAGACCTGATTTTGTAAACATGGCTTTATTTTTTTTCACATTATTTTTCATGGGAAGGTCATAAAATAACACATCTTTATCACTAGCTGCATGCAACGCTAAAGTGAAGTTTACAGAGAACTTCAGATTTCAGTGTTGATCTCTGCAATGTCCTCAAATATAATCAATCAGAAACATTACGATGTTCCTGGTCTCCTGTAAAACAATACAAAATTGGAGATACCTACACTTTGAGAAGGAACTTAATGCTAGAAGTGTCTAAGGGTCAATCGTTGTCAAGAATTTAAAATAGAAGTCTAAAATGAGATGGATACTATTAAAAGAATTCCCCAAAAAAATAAAGCATAGCTTTCTTATTTCCAGCTATGAAGAACCTTACGGCTCATGTCAAGGGAAATTTTGACTGCAAATCACAAGAAAGTACATTTGTTGCATTAATAGTTAGCATTTTTAAACTGCTAATTTTCATATTAAAACTGCATGTTACACCAAAGGACAGAATTGCAAGGCTGAAGAGAGGGATTGTAAAGCAGAAAGGGTACTCTTCAGTTTAAGAAATATTTCCATCACTCTCCAAGGAGATTTATTTCATCCACCATACAGCATGTGTCAAGAGTTATGCTGATCTTCCATTGGGAGCTAAATACCCAGTATTTTTTGCATTACCCTGCACCACAATAGCAATCCTTGACACTGGTTATAAGTGTCAGACTATAAGTGTTATAAGTGAATGCCATCATTCATTAATTGTCATCATCTCCAAGATATAAAAAAACCCCTCTCTTCTTGAATGTTACCACACAGAAAGTATACATGTTATCTTTATACAGCAAGTGCAAAAAAATGTTTTGTATTGCAATAATAATCATTTAGAATATATGGGATATAAAGTGTACTATTGTTAAACTGTCAGTCAAAACCCTTGTTATACAAGGACAGAACATCACATCCATCTATAACAGCTTTTCCTGTCAATCAAATGTGTTGTTCTATACAAATCTAACATCAATTTGATTTTTAAATTGGCAGAGGCTGTAAAACATTATTCTGATGTGATACCAATGTGATCTAAGTTATGGCTGATATCAGGATACAACACAGCTTTCCTCTAAAATGCAGTTGTCCTGCTTTTAGGCATCTGCACAACTTATACTTTGCATGTATAAGTACACGAACAACCAACTGAAAACATGCCATGCTAGCTGGTGATAATTTCCTCTGATATGGAATAAACTAGGGTTTGAAAATAGTAAATCAGGCTGATAAAATCATTACTAATATGTACTTTAGAAAAACAATAAATATTCCAGTATACCCATCCCATACCCGCATTCAAAATCAGGTGAGCTCCTTTATCTCAGCTGTGAGCAACACTGGCTTATGAAAATTGAGTCAAAAAGCATTAAATCCCTACAGCATTTTTCTGTGACCTTAGCTAAATACATCCTTCAAAAAAAGAGTTCCATGTTGGATACAAGTTTCTAATCCCATTGCAAAACTGAACACAACTAAAAAGGAAGACAGGAAGAATTCAGAATTGATCTTTAAAAGAAAAGGAAAAAACAATAAATCAAGACAAGCTCTTGCCCTCCTAGGCCTATTCCATGCATATCTTGATAACTGCATTTTTTTGTGCTAAGGTACTGGGATCAAGGCAAGCTAGAAAGAGCACATTGAATCAGTCTCTCCAAAGACCACTAACAAATGAAACCATCCATTTTGTTTCATCTGTTAAGTGTGCAAGTAGAGGCAAAACAAACTACAGGCTACCAAAATAAAGATTAAGTTATCATGACTTTATTATTTTATTTTTTCTTTATTAAATTCATACAGGAATCATTAATCCAGAGTGATTTATTAACATCCATACAATTATATGGGCATGTGAAACGTAGCAGACCTTTGTCCCAGGTATAAACGGTGACTTTCAATATACTTGGTGTACATAAAAGCTTTATGGAATAATACCTGATGGCTGACGAGATTCTAAAATCCTCAGGGGCTCTGGTGGCGAGTCCAAACAAATTGCTGCAGAGACGGTATCATCAATCTGGTTTCCACTTGCACCTCTTAGTAATTCCTATGGTAAAGCGGCAAGGTGTCTATGCCTAAATCATTCCAGTTTTCAGACCACTACTGCTTAATCTGTTCATGAAGACATGGCACAAAGCAAAGAAGCTAAAACTCAGCCTCACACTTTAGTTTACCAACTCAGTCATCCATTTTATAGCAACTTTAGAGAACTGAGGTAAACAGCTACCTAACACTAGCATCTTAAACTCAGGGTATCAGTGAGAACTAGGTCATTAGAACTGGATTTCAACATATATACATGTATATATATATATATATATAAAAATCACAAAAAGTGATACTTTTTTTTGGTCCCAGCTTTAACACTTTAACCTCCCATTAAACCATCTTGTATTTCTGTGGGTCAATTAAAACTCAATATTCTGTATCAGAAAACTCTTATAAGGCCCAGCTAGTTCATTCTTGTTGAAACGATGACCTCTTAATATAAAAGTAACTTTTGAAGGCAATGAAAGTTATATGCATAAAAATTACTTTTTCAAGGTTATTTAGGATCATGTCTCTTCAAGATGTGAATAGTTCCAAGGATGGAGACTCTACAAGATTTCTGTTCAATATGTTCCACTTCTCAATTTACCCATATATCTCTATTCAAATATGGGGATGGAATAAATCACTTACTCTCAGTCAATCATGATCCTAGCAAAAATCATAGTATAATTACAGCTATGCTAAGGAAAAAATAAATCTGAGTCCTTTTGAAGATTATTTATTCTGTGAAGAAAAAAAATGGTTTAAAAATAACAGCAAAATTAGAAACATTTTTTCCAGCAGAAGCTTCATGAGAGACTAGGTGCTTGATGCTGAATATCTAGGACACATTCCCTCTCTCAGGAACAATAGACATGTTCCTTCTTTTTTATGGAGAATAATACATAGAAAAACTGAAATGAGCTACATTTATTTTCAATTTCTTTTAAAAGTACTCCGTGCATACTTAACATATACTGAAAAGAGCAACTGTTTCATCTTTAGAAAGGAAGAGTAAGGGAGAAATAACCCTGGATTACTAAAGTGACAAGTAAGTTTAATGTTCAAAATTTGCCTGAGGAAACACATGTTCATCAAACTACAGCATATCTTTGTCATGCTACCCCGTTACAGGAGACAGTAACATAATCCAGAGTGGCAGCAACCTAAAATTGGGGATTTAGTTAATTGATTTTATTCACCGGGGCAAGATTTTGTGGTAACAGTCCTGCCAGGTAATGGTGGATGTTGTTATGGGGATGGACTTACCTGTGAGTAAACAGCAACTAGCAATTAGTGCAATTAAATGGAGCTCACTGCTTACCCCCAGGAACATGCTATACTGCTTTTCACTGTGAATGTGCAGGGGGCTCTCAGCCTTGCAGGCTTAATTCCCTTAGCCCAGCGTCCCAGGTAAAGGGGAAAGGAGGGACACTCAGGTCCAGCCAGAGGAGCTGATCAGGGGTCATTCCCAATTCCTGCTCAACTTGTCAATGCTGGACTCTGCCTTTTACACACTAGGGAAGGAGTATGTGACTGTGCTATGGTCACCCTTACGAGGGGATCTTTCCAGAAACCCAATGCGAGACCTATAAGAGCATCTGCTCTTTGCTCTGGAAGCAGATTCGGGGGGGGTTTTAGTGAGTTTGGGGCTGTTGCAATGCTTAGCGAAGCCGACCACCCAGTCACCGTAAGACTTCCTACCACCTTGCCTTGCTGCTGGGATCAGTACCCCTCGTTTCCCGATCGTGTTCCTGCCACACCAACGGAGTTTGGTATTTCCCAGATATCTTACAAATTGTTGAGTTAAATCGTTACCATCCCATCTCAGTGGAAATCTGAGGCCTACAAAAAAAAAACAGTAGGGACTAAGAACCGACAAAAACAAAATAAAATAAATTAAAAGAAAATCTGGTTCTGGATCTTTTCACTACTTCACAAACCACAGGACAGATCACAGAATTAAGCTACATAAAAATAACTAATCTGGCACAAGAAGGAATAGCTTTAGTGTGGCAGTTACTATTCAAAGCCCTTTTAATTTTGCAGAACGTAAAGACTGAGATTCACTCCTCCTCCAAATGTGTACCTTCAAAAAAACCTATGTCATAGCTAGTTTTGTAACTAATAGAAATAGTCATGGAAGGCAGCATGCCAACTTTCATAACAACAGCCAAGTTCTATTAAGATTTTGATTGATCAAGATGTCTAATGTGTATGTACTACATACAATAACTTGGCTACTATGAAGTCTCTTCCACCAAGAAGTATGCCAAAGTTTTTTTTCAGTAAATTAAGCTGCCTTATGAATGCCAAATTAGGCAACAGAAACAATTCTATCAACAGACTCCCAGCCCACCAGTTTTGCTGGTTCTATCAGCTGGGTACTATGATTTTTTTTCCCACCTCCTGAGCTGTCATTATTATGCCAGCAAACACAGTGGGTTGGCCCTGTCTTAAATTTACAAAGCACAGAGCAGTTATTAATTCATGTCTACAACACAGAGAAGCAAGCAGCTACTTTACATATAGGGAAATCAAAGAGAGGTGAAGTGCTTTGTCTGAAGGTACTTAGAAGAAACGGGTAACAGCTATAATTAGAATTCAACACCAAGCTTCGTGTTAAAACCTCTAGACCTGCCTTTTTCAAAGTGCATGATTTGGGACATCAAAAATAGGAATCAAACTTGGTATTACGACAGCAAAAGTGCTTACTGCCAGAACGCAGTCCCTTCTCTCAATATATACTTGAATAATTAAAAATCAGCTTCTTCCTTTGTATGAATATAGAGTTCTCTTTCTCAGGAATCAAATTTACAAAACCATTTGAGATTAAAAGAAAAACTAAAAAGAAAGCAACTGCAGAATTAAATTAAAATTCTGTATTTGGCCTATGCACCTATGTGCTGAGGAACTCAAAGGAAAATACATCTATGTGCCAGGTATGCTAGTCTACCAAATTATATTAGACAGATTTAATTATTTTGCTTTCAATGCAAAGGTGCAGCACCTCAGCAATTATGAGACTGTTAATACAACAGAGCATAACAGCACCTTTAAGAGGTCTTGTCTAACCTCTAGGCACACATATAACTCCCATTAAGGCTAATGGGAGTCACATGTGTGCATCCAAGGGAGAAGAGACCCATTAAAACTGATACAACATATCCATTAATCTTCGGGTCACTCTTAAGGTCAAACATTATAAAAATGTTTATGAACAGTACTTACTAGGTACGCACAGTGGCTAGTTCGGCTTCAGGATGGACCTGTAGGCAGCCAGGGCCATGGAAAATGTCTGCTTTAAAAGCATCACCGTGTTTCAAGTAGTAGCAGGGAAATTTGAGAGTGCTTTCAGTAGTGAGAGAGGACATTTTTCTATCATCTCCTGAAAGAATTAGGATAGAAATGACAGGGAAGGTTAGACAGGAATGAAAACCTTGGACAAAGGTATGCTCTAGCTTTTCATTTTCCCTCCATCCCCCAGTCCTTCTTCATATTTCACTCCCTCAGCTGTGGTTCTCTGCTTCAGGAAAAACATTAACTGCAGTGACTAAATTCCTGATCTGTGAAGTCTGCTGCACAGACA
The DNA here is from genome assembly GCA_013398315.1 of Nothoprocta pentlandii. Classification (NCBI taxonomy): domain Eukaryota; kingdom Metazoa; phylum Chordata; class Aves; order Tinamiformes; family Tinamidae; genus Nothoprocta; species Nothoprocta pentlandii. The sequence goes on along the minus strand of VZSG01000201.1, from coordinate 1,126,489 downwards.
CTACAAATTAGATTTTGATTCTGAAACATCAGCAAACCACCACAATTGAAGCTCTGTTTGGGAGGGGAAGGAGGGGGTGTTGAAAGCTTTTCAAAGCAAAAGGTAATCTCACTTTGCTACCTGCTTCTGCTCGCGTATCTGAGAACCTCCTTTTTTTGCCAGTGCAGTTCAGTTCAAGCAAACATCATCTTTTCCTGCTTAGGAAAAAAAAAAAAAAAAAAGAAAAAAGCACCGGCTACCTGTTTCCACTCAATCTGTAAAACCTGCCTGCTCCAAAATGGATTTGCAATCTTCATGCATGCTGAGTCCTGCAGGAGAGAGATATTTCTCTCCAGCATGGCTGCCAGATGATCTCCATATGAATAGAGCAGAGGGAACAACAGGAAGAAACGCAAGTGTCAGACGAGCACACAAACAGGGAGCGACGCTGGATCTCGGCTACCGCTGCTTGTTTAATGTCTCTTTCAAGCACTGCAGTGGGTGGGAAAGGTGGCTTCATTACAAGTGTTTCTACTCAGGAACTATTGCAAAACTTGTCTTTACGAACATGTGTCAAAACTCTTGTTCTGCATATGAGACTCGCTTCATACTCCCCAATTAAGCTTCCTGTTACAGGGCCCATACATATTTCAAGCACTGACAAGTCTTGCGAGCTTCTTTTGCCCTAAGATCTAACATGACAGACACAGATGCTCACCCGTACCTGGCATCTCAGGCCACAACACAGAAAAGGGGCTGCATCCAAACACTTGGGTGAGTGTGGGGGGTACCTCATGGGGGGTTATGGACTTTCTACTACTGGTCTTTCTATGAACATTGTCCCCTTTTGCTTTAAATGTAGTTTCCACATTAAGTATCAGCCATGAGTTCTTAGTCTTCCTAGTAAGAATTGCTGTTTACGAAGTACTATTTGAAAAAGATTCCCTGCATGTGACAACAGATAATACAGCAGATTGCAGATTGCCCATTTCCTTGACCACAAGCTAGATAATAATTAATAATAAATGGCCACAGGATCCACCACTATCAGGCTATGGAACATCTCCATCATCCTCAGCAATGCATCTCAGCAAATTACATTAATATCTCACAAATATCTATGAACACGCCAAAACTCAGCACTTGCTGTTCAGGGTAAGGAAGATAATTTATCTTTTAACTTTCATTCCCAAAAACATCAATTCCTCCCAACTTGCCCTTACAGCCCAATTTAGGAGGAACTCTTTCAAATGGTTTCCTAGAACAGAAGTATGGATCTTTTTGGCTGAGTTTTCCTCAAACACGCTCAAGGCTTCACACAAAAACACGCAGAGGCTAAAGGTGGGCAAAGGTCTTCCCTAATTTTATTGCACAATCTGCAGTTTGGCCCCTAGTCAAGAAACCGGCCACAGGAGTGTGGGGGAAGGGGCAATCCCTGCCCGGAGCTGAGCTCGCACTTCAGTCACTTGCAGGTGCTCCTCCTCCTCAATCCCTGCGGCCCCCTTGAAGCCACCGGGAAATCGGCTACCGGCGGCGGGGAAAACAGGGGAAAAGTGACGGTTTTCAAGGAAAAACGCCCGTTTGCGACGCAGAGCAACCGCCGCCCCCACCCGCCGTCCCTCGCTCCGTGCCCGCCCCCGCTTCTCCCCCATTGGTTCCCCAGCTCCCCTCTGATTCGCTCTTCGGCCCGTCCATCAGGGCCGCCGCCCTCGCACGCC
>VZSG01000201.1:1108813-1124580 GCA_013398315.1 Nothoprocta pentlandii | reverse complement strand
GAGAGGGGCCGGGCCGGGGCTGCCGCGCGGGGTGCCCGCCCGCCGCAGGCCGTGAGCGCCCCGGTTTCCCGCGGGGCCGGGAGCGGCTCCGCAGCTGCGTGACCCCCCTCCGCCGCGGCCTGCGGAGCCAGGTAGGCCCCAGGTGGGAGGTGAGGAAGGCCGGAGCCCCCCAGGGGCTCGAGCAGAGGGCGCAGCGCTCTGTCGGAGCCTGTTTCTTGTGCTGCCTTTTCTAAACGGCTCATGTGGTGCCACTTGAGAGAGTGTAGCGTTTAGAGACACCTGTGGGCCTGTCCTCACTGCACACGCACTGCCCGCCGAGGGTGACGGGACCCGCTGTGCCTCCTGGTGAGCCACTCCCGTGCAGCTCCATGGCAGGGTGGTGGTTTGTCACCAAATTGGGGTGTCCTGCTGGAGAGATCCCCCCTGTTTACAGCCACAGACAAGCTTGGGATCGTGTAGTCTTTTAAATCCCAAATCATATTCCTTGCATCCCCTTTCAGTTGTCAGTGGGAGAAAAGAGAGCACCAAGATAAAGGGTGAAATATAGCAGGATTATAGGGAAGTTTGATTCCAGAGTATTTAGTTATCTATTTGATTTATTGGGTTTTAGTGAATTGTGGATCAACTTCTTTGGAATCTATATGAATATGCAGTTCACTATTAACTGCTGATAAAAATATTCACTTAAGACTACTATTTTTATTTTTTATCAAAGTTATTTCATCGGTGTTTCTTTTTTCTTACCAACATTTTTTTCTCTGTTTGCCGTAGTTTTTTCCTATCAGCATTTTATTCTTCACTTCTAAGAAGTTTATCATCATTAGTTTATCTAGTGAAATAATTAGTAAGGAAATATTTGCAAGGAAATATTTGCAGTGTCATTGCTGGCTTGGGAACTAGCATAACAGAAAGACTGTAAGTGGTGTCACAGAATTCGCACCTCTGAATTCTTCTGCTTCAGTCTGTGCTCACACTGAATTAAGTTAGTGAGTTCAATTACTTGGTATGAATTTAGAGAACTAAACTCAATTATGAAGAGAAGGGGAAAAAAGTTACATTGTAGGACTAAGAAAGACCAAAAGACCAGTGGGTCCCTTGCACAATGTGTATAATGTCAAGAGTAGTTGATGGATTTGACTCTAGGACTTCGCTAGGATTTGCTATAGGAAGAGACGATTACATCAGTCTTGGAACACCTATTATTGTGGCTAGTGCTTTTACAGAAGTATCTGCTTGAAATTAGGAAGTTTCATGGCCCATGTACTTTTTCTTCAGCCAGAATATCTTTGGTGGTGTCTGTGAAGAGAACATACAGTAAGTGTTGCAACACAAACAGGCTAATTCAAACTTCTTCTAGTGTAATTTTTATTAAGAATTGAAACTACATTTGTGCATCACTGTGTGTGCATACTGCTAAGGAAGTTATTTAGTAAGTTGGTTTTTTTTCTTTCACATTTGAAGAGTGGCTCCTGTTCAAGTGATGCACTGGCATCACCATCCATGTTTTGGAGAACAATGCAATAGTGTAGTGAGTTTTTCTTATCATTGTAACTTTTTAAAAGTTATTTTTAAGCATTCCTCCAATATTTTGCTATCAAACATGTTGCAGTAATGTTTTCTAAGGAATTATTCTTATTTTTCTAGGTAAAGAAGATCTTGCTGTCATTACTAAAAATTGTCACAAGGTTGTCAGTATATCAAATGGTGCTCAGGATATTTGGATTATTTGGGTTATTTTTGAATAACTTTTTAAAGTTTTTAAGTAACAAGTGAATATGCATTAGGTGAATGCAAAATGTATAAAAGTGCATTAGTCTGAGGACAAAGTGGCTGAAATAACTTTTAGCTTAGAATTGTGCCTCTGACTTGATAAATCCTTTTATGTTCTAGGCCTGCCTTGGTTCATTCTTGTGTTTTTGTTCATCCTTTTCAGAACGCAGATAAAGAAATGAATTCCCATGAAAATATAAGCTGAAACTTCTACTGTTGATATAGTTGTCTGAATAATTAGATATTTCCCTAAATAAGTGCCTAAATTTCCTTTACTCTAGCTATAAATGTTGTAAACCTGTTAAGTAGTAATGAAGTACTATCTATCACCAATGTGAATGAACTTATGCTCACGTGTCTCCAAATGCTGTTTGGAGCACATAGTACAGCACTTCAAGCACACAAAATAATCATCCTCTGAATTTATTTTAAGAAAAGTTCAACCTCTCAAGTAATGGGTCTTCAGATGCATTATAAATACACTCACTGATTAAGAGGCTGTCAAGTAGATGGGAAGTCAGGCCCCAGTTCATGCTGGTGGATTACTGAGGATTAAGTTAGATGCACCCAGCGTGAATTTAAGGATCCAAAGGGTTATTAATAAGCGAAACTGGTTCAGCTTAATCTCATCATTTAGGGAGAGTATTTTCTTTGCAGGTTATAATTATTTAAAAATGCCAAAACTTAAATGTATGGTTTTGTTGGGTGATTAAATTATGACTTAAATCAGGTGCATTAGTAGATTAGTATGTGCAGGTAAAAGTAATTTGGCCTGACATAGATGCTTCACATTCAGTTATTGATCATTCTAAAGAGCTGGTTGGTAGAATGAGTTAACTTCCCTTTTGAGTGTCAGATGCTTAAATCCTCTTAAATTGAATGACTATATTCAGGTGAGAACGTGGTTGGGTTTGTCTTCTCTTGTGTGTGTGGCTCCTCTTAGAAGAATTTCTTTTTCCCTGAAACTCTAGATATCCCATACCTTATTAGGAAAAGTAGTGACTCAGAGATGTTTTGATCACTTACTATGATTCAGGATGTGTAGGAAGCAAATGTTCTTGCGATGGACTAAATAAAACTCAATTAAAACTTGTGAGCAGGTGTTATATAAAGACTTCAATAGAAACTTTTTAGAATAGAATTGGAAAGGTAATTTCTCTACTGTGATAGTTTTTGACACTGTTACTAATCCGAGGACCTTCATTTGTACTTTGATTTCAAATACTTTGGTGCGAGTCAAGAAAGATTTTTGATCTTTTACTGTGTTTAATCCTTCAGGAGTTTATCATCTTTTAAAATGCTGGTGCTTAAAATTGCTAAAGACTGCTGCTGAGAGAATACTTAGGAAAGAAGCACTGACACAAGTTTATGACTATGTACTATCAATGTTAAAAATATATTGTAAAATAAGTAACTGTTCAAAACACTAATGAGAGAGCTCGAGTGATAGCCAAATCTACTATTAACATATATCTTGCAGCAGTAATCCAGCATATAATTACATATATAAAATGGGAGAGAGTAGGAAAGGTTTCCTTTTTACTTTTAAATTTTCTTTTTAAAAAGAAAAGGGTAATGTACTTTAAAAGATGTAAGCTTCAGGTAGGTTGGGGGCAAGGAAAAGAGGGAGGAGACAGACCTCAAAATCAAAATAAGTAATTATTTAAACAGTATACTCATAGGCCACGAATTTCAGAGATGATGGTGAAGGGTTTTTTGGGAAAGTTTTCCAGGCTGTTTTGAAGGCAGATTTTTAAGAGGAAAGAATGCTAAAGAGTAAGAAAAATAACTTGAAGCTGGAGGGAAAACAGGACAAATACCTGATATGGGAAGAGAAAGAAATAATGACAGTTGTGCAGTTCTTGGTTCGTGGATTTAATCTGAGTGGGGATGAGCCCTTCCTTCTTTCCCTGCAGAAGGAACCCATGGAGCTTCACATTGTGTTCGTATCAGTGTCTGCCTGGGCTTCCCATCTATAAGTAGTGTCTCTGCCACTGCCTGTCTCTCACCATCTCCGTGACTGCTGAAATTAGCAGCAGGGTTAGGAAGGAAGGAAGGGAAATAATGGAAGTTTTAAAAATCTCAGAAATACATTAAAACTAATGTTAATTTCATAAGCAGAGGAACTGATACCAGATTTGATGGCAAGGACCTGACATGGAAAAGAAGGTTTTCCCAGGAGAATGAAATTAATGTGGGGCATAACTAAATCAAGAACTGTAGAACCTTAGTCTGTGCACAGCTCAGGTGCTTTCTGTAGCACAGAACTGGTTATCCCGCTTCTAAACTGCTGCTTTCAGTGTGTGAATACAGCTGTGCTGGTGGATTCTGCAATGAGATGTGCCCACAGCACTGAGGAGTGTGTGGTGAAAGCCAATCAGTCTTCTTGCAGGTGCTTAAAGTTACCATAGTTGCCAGGTAATAAGCTGTCAAGATTTGGGGACGCTGAGCACATTGGATTTTCCCAGCTGCCCTGTTAGTCACTATGTATGCCAAACATTTCAAAGTAAAATCATATCAAAAAGGTAAGAATGGGGAGGACTCAAATAGTATTCTTGGCTTAAATGAAGTAGCCTATCACTAGCAAATCTACATGAATCCTACAGCTATTGATGTTTTTTTTCTTTTACTGTGAAAATACAGCAAAAGTTGTTATTCAGGTTTACAGTGGTGCTACCTTTACTGTCTTAAAACCTAACATGCTGAAAAAGTTGTAAGAACAGCTGTGCAAGCCAAATGAAAGGCTTAGTTTTCCATCTCTCTATCGACTAGTAGCAGATTTCAGAGCAAAATGCTAGGACTGAAAGCCAGTCTCCCATCATGACTATCATCTTTCCATCTATATTTCTCGATCCCAATGCTTTTTTTCGCTGATACTGTCTATGTCTTACCTGATTCTGGGCTGACTTGTTTCAGTGTGCTAGTGCTCCAGAAAAAATAAAGAAGTTTAGAAGGATTTGCTTTCTTACAGTTTAACATAGTAAAGTAGCTCTAAAACATTTCAGTGAAGGATCAAATGAGCATTGGAACTCGCCTGTGGGAAAGGATGGAAACTCCTGATTGAGGGCAGGTGCCGGGGAGTGGCTGTAGATGTTGGAAAATCCACCAGCTTAGTGGAGCCTAAAAACCGAGAAGCACTAAGGCAAGTACGGGTCTTTATTATTCCAGCAGTTGAGAATTCCTGTTTATAATTAGTTCTAATTGTTCACAAGTTAGGCCATGTTGTATAAGGCCGAAACTTATAGGTGATAGTAAGGAGGCTTCGTTTTTCTTGCTGCCAGGCCTTCTTGACTTTAACATGCAATAAATACGTGCCATCTGTTAGAGCAGCGAATTTGCAAACACCCCTCCTTTTTGTGCTGGTATGGATAGAAGCTAGTTATGAGATAAGACTGCATTTAGGATGGGTTTCACCCTTCTCCTCTAGTAGATGTCTTTAAGAAAGAAAGAAAGGACATTATGTCCCTGCAGTGCAGTGCCTCGATGAGCACTGTTACACTGTGGCTGGCTATAAAACTATACGTATCTATATAAAAAGAAACAAAGATGGAATAAAGTCTGGGCAGTGACTGTGAGTTTTGCAAATGAGGAACTCTGTCATCTGCGGTAAATTGCGTCTGAGGATGTAGAAAGGCATTGCTCCTGAATGCTTGCTATGTATCTTCCCAATCTTCATCCCGACACCTCCATAGCTATTAGGTGATCCATTCACATGGATCAGATGGGTACAGGCAGAATGGAAAGGCAACAGAGCTTTGAAATGAGAATTTAAGTTAGGTGACTCAGTTTTCTAACTAAGTTTTCTGAGTTAGTATCAAGTTGAAGAAAGGGTGAGGAATGGCTTAGAAGCAAAACATAAATTTGGGATTGACAGTGTGTTTAACAAGTGAGGCTATGTCAGCTACAGGTCCCTTATGGTAATAATGCCAAACATTACCTGTGTCACTTAGTGTAAGGCCAACTTCTCAGGTAAGTAGCTGTAACCAGAAAATGAAAAGCTATGGCCATAGCTGCCCATGGCCTTCCAGCAGCCGTGCCTTTGGGCTGTGTCTTTGGACCCTTCTGAAAGGGAGCTGCAAACCTCTGCTACAGTTTGATACCTCACCTGCTTAACACAAAGGGTGGCAGATCTGCCAAGCTTTACATCCTTTTGGCTTTTACAGATGCAATGCTGTATGTGCTTTCAGTTATCCCTTATTATACATAGAGACCTTGTATTCTCATAGTGACCAAAATCCCTTCAAGTACAAGGATCTCCCTGTCATCGGCTGATACAATCCTCAGTGGTTCAGTTCACTGAGAGCTACATTTGGAGCACGAGGGAACTTGTGTGTGTGTGTGTTTGTATATGTGCTGCTTATACATATTGATAATGGTTTAATCAAGAGCTGTTACTCCCTTCCACGCAAGGGGCTGGTCCTTCATGTTTAACCTTCATGCTCACCCAGATCAGTGCCAGCTCTGCCAGGCAGCCCAGCTGACCTCTCCACCACTTAGGTTAAGCAACAGTGAATGCAAGGCATGACTGCATGTAATTCCCATGACTCAGAGTTAAGATTGTGTGGGCTTATGTTTTGGCTCTTCATCGGGATATTTGAAGGTTTTCTGAGCCACATATTTTGGAAAGCCTCAAGTTACTGTGCAACTTTGTTTCGTCAAGGGTGTTTTTTCTTTTTTTTTTTTTGTTGCCTTTAGAGTTATTTAAAAGAAACAACAGCTTGCTTTAATTTTGTACAAATTAAAGCGGAAAAGGGGAATAAGAATATACAAACAATAGGGATATGTCCCTTTACAGAAGAGTCTGCAATTTTTCTTTGATGTACCAAAGTATTATTCAAAGGGGGAAAAAAAGATTTAAATAGAAAAGAGGAAGAAAATGGACTGAGAAAGGAAGAATGACTGAATCTATGACTCATCGCCTGTTTTTCTTCCTAATTATTTTAATAAATTAAAATTAGGTCTGTGTCCAAAAAATCAGTATGTTACCTGTTCATTTTTCACTTCAGGGAATGAAATTCTGCTTGTCTTTAAGATTTTGCAATGATAAATTTAACATCTCAGACTTTGATAAAATATGTTAAATATCAATTCTGCAGCAATTAGGCAATCAAATCTACTTGTTTGTGTCAAATAGTGTGTCTTTTAAAGGTACTGACTGATTACAAAGTTCTCAGAAGTCAAGGGAAATTACTTTTAAGCTGATCTCTTGTATTACATTTTATAAAATCTGAGTTTACTCAGCTAATTTGAAAAGGCAATTCATGGTTTGAATTTGTCTTCTGTATGTTTTGGAATTAAATATAAGTGACATTAAATGAAACTACAGCGGTCAAGGTTACAGGTTTTGTCACTAGTTACTCATTAAGATTCCACAGCAGGGAAAAAAAAAAAAACACTAATTTTACTAATTTTATCTGTTGAATTGACTTGTTACTCAATCAGTGTTTTCATTTACTTTCTCTGTTTTGCAAAAGAATAATCCTTCCTCTCAGGAATTCAGTGAGAAATAAATAATATTTTTAGTGATTTTGGTGTATTACTGATATTTGAATTAGTATTAGTAGGTATTCCAAATGTTTGGAGAATCTTCCTGGAGTTCTTTAAAAAAAAATGATAGGTATTTAACTCAAGTGTATAGAAACCCAGACAGGAACATAAAATCAATCTTTTGTAAGGTTATTTGAGGTAATGATCTAGTGATAAGTTAATTTTACAATGATTAAGAGACAACTCAGTTGGGGCTCCCAAATAGACTTTGATCTGCGGATATTTTTTCTCTCTGCCCTTGAAAAGCAAAAAAGAGACAAGAATTAATAGTGAGACACGAGGAGGTTTTTGCTTGCTGGGGTTTCAGTTGTGTGCTTTATAAGGGGAGATTTTAAAGCTAACAGAAACCTATGGTTTGACTTCTGACCATCCAAGTCTGGTGATCTCCCGTTAGCATGCAGAACATCCTCTACAATTGAGAATATCTGAAAAGTTAAACAGAGCAGTTTTCCCCAAACAAATTCTATTAAAAAAAAAAAATTTAAAAGCTCCATATAGTGGGCTAAACAGTTGTTTTCACTGCTTTCTGTTAATACACTAATCTTGTGAAAATAAAAAGGCGGGAACAGGAGGAGACCAAGGGTGTTGATACAAAAGCCTAGTGTCTTCCCTGTAATTCTTGTGTGCGTGGCAGTGGGTTTGCCCTCTGGCAGACGCACAGAATGGCAGCGTGGCATCCTCAGGAACAGGAGTTGTGGCTTGGCACTCCTGCAGGAGAGAGCAACTCTTATGTTAATGATTATTTATATATAGGTCACCTGTGAATCTTGGCATATGTGTACCACATGGTCCATACCATAGATCTGAATGTTAGGACTTTGCAGAGTCTGCTCTTTTAAAGGGATGCTTTAATCCTTGGTATGTTAATTTAGGGAGTGCTCTGTAGGCCTATGTGGGTTTTTTTTTGTTTGTTTATATGTACTAATGTAGTGTTTCTTAGTGATGGGCAGATAGTAGTGAGAACTGAAACTTTTCAGTGCTTAAATACCTTTTTTCATATTTCTTTATACTGTTTCTTTTCTGTCACTTAATGATATATTAAAATATCTAAAATAGAGAAAGTTTTATACATTTTTTTTCCTCTGGTTCATCTGGAATATGTACTCTCATAATATCTGCTGCAGTACAATTGGTTGTGTAATGAAACTTCCTTAAAAAGCGCAGGCAGAGAAAATGAAGCCTGTGCTGTGTTTTGTATCAAAATTATATGTGCTTGCTGTTAAATTAGGATGTTATGATGTTGAATGTTTCTAGGTAAACGTAAAAATGAAAAAGAGCAAGATTATGGTACGATCTGCAGTATACTCACTAATCAAGAGAGGATGACTGAAATATTTCATTCTTGGAATGAAGAAAGACAAAATGTGTTTTAGAAGGTCAAAGAAGCTAGCAAGGAACAGTTGTTTCCAGTTCAACTCTAGCTTAAAGTGAATACTTATTTGAGAATCTAAAGGTGGAAAGGAGTTTTAGTTGGAAGTAAACATGAAGTGTTAGATTCAGAGAAGTATGATAGAGAAGAGATAAACAGGCATTAGAAAAATAAGCTGCAACGGTTTCAGGCCTCTAGTAGGCAGAGCCTTTGGACTTTAGAAAAAGACCATCAGGGCTAAAAAAATCCCTAAAATTGTCTGCTATAGTCTGTCTTTGCTTTGAGAGAGTTCATAATAATAACTAAAAAAAAAAAAAAAAAACCAGTTGTACATATCGGGAATTCTTCAGCAGGCTGGAAATAAAAACGGATTGTACAAGTAAAAATAGCACAACATGATTAAGGTTAAACATAAAGGAATAGCATGAGAATGTAAGGATAAAATCTGTAACTTTGAAGAATAAAATAAGTTGCAATTAACAAAGCACAAAAATCAATGAAAGGATCTAAAAACCTTAAGCAAGAGGAGGCACAAAAGAATAGGTCCATTACCCATGTTCTCCTTTCTTGTTTAATAACAGAGATTTTTCAAAGATTGAAATCTTCTTTATTTCATACTTTATAGAAGAGGAAAATGTGACCTACTTTATAAAATTAATTTTAGACTGGAAATAGTGGAACCAAAGAAAGAATGTTTGATACAGATGTACTCAACTGGCAAATCCTAATAAAATTCATTCTGGAGTGATTGTGGAATGAGGCATGTTATTTATTTGTTTAATGGCACAGAGGGTGAAAATGGGTAGCAAAAGGTCTCCTTTGAAACTATCAGTTTCAGTTGCAAAAAAAAAAAAAAAAATTAGTTATAATTTAGCAAATAATTAGTGTCTAAAAATTTGTAGCAAAGACACTGTAAACAGACAGTATGGTTTGACATACCTGTGCCTAAAAAACCTTAATCTGTTTCTGTCTTTGGAAAGAGTGACAAGCTTAAAAAATAAGTGGAAAACTTTAGGTAGGATAAGGCTTGGTTTAATAAAGATATTTTTCCCTTTATAAACAAGCTAGGGAAACATAATATCAATACTATCTCCATTAGATGGTGATATTAACAGCATCTAGTTGAAAAATTGCCTTTACAGAATAATTATCTGTGAAACCCTGTCAAGATGAAAAGGCACTAATGAGTTGCATGATCGAAGAGAGCACACTCTTACAGAAGTTGCTGGTGACAGTAAGCTGAAGAGGGCTTGAAAGTTTGGGGCTTTTCCTTTTTGAAGATAAGATCTGAATCCAAAATAATCTTGACAAGTTAGAGAAAATCTGTGAAATCAACAAGGTGAAATTCCGCACAGGCAAGCGTGAAGCACTGCATTTAAGAGGGAAAAAGTCAAATGTATGAATGCAAAATAGGAGCTAAAGAGTCAAAAAATAAAGTGTCAGAAGAAGATCTGAAGATACAGAGGCCTCAAGTTAAATAGTAACGTTTTGATTCTGGAAGATAGTATCAGGCGTGTTGAGGCAATAGGAGATTCTGCAGTTTGGCAACTCTTCTGTGTATGGCTCGGTGCCTTCACACTCCTCGCTGCTTTTTCCTCATGAACAGATGCAGACGAAGTGGAAATTCTTCTCCCTTTCTATTATTCTTTACTCCCCTGGGATTAAAACTATCTTTATTTGTAATAAATATGATTTAGGTTGAATATTAGAAAAAGATTCTTTGTGATTATTAGGGTGATAAAATGCTGGAACAGACTGTCCAGAGGAACTAGGAAATCAGCTGCCCTGGTAGTTAAACATTTGTCTAGATAGTCCTGGGCCTGTCTTTATGCTGAGTTAGGATTAGATGGTCTCTTGTGATCCATTCCAGCACTTTATGGGGACAGGACTCAGACTGGATAGCTTTTGGCTGCCCAGAAGAGATTATCCCAAATAGTTAAATCATGAAGTCCTTAAAGTGAATGAGGTGCTACTTCATACATCCAAGTGCAGCTTTAACTGAGGGCAGTAAGGAGCAGAATTTATTTCTGACTTAAAGAAATATACTCTTATTTGGCTTCTAAAAAAGTGTTGTAACAAATCATACCCGAATATCTGGGAGCTTCTGCATACAGTATGTGTCTGTCTTCTAATGATTGCTCTGGAAAAGAAGAGAATAAGATTGTGCTGGCACTGAGACAGCAGAAACCCCTTGATTACTGATCCGCAGTGGAAGAGCCCCGAGGAAAAATGGCACCCTAGAGATTACTTGCATTTGTGCCTTTCTGCAGGGAAAGTTTACAAACTTGTAAATTTAAATGTAGAATTTTTGTAGGCAGAGTGCATTGACAAATATGCCTGATGGTAATACATCTCATACTGATGGTCTGAGAACAGTTCAATAATAATGCTTATATTGATAGCAGCAATGCAGGAGATGTTACTTGGTGTTATAGCTAAAATCCATGTTATCCTCTTAATCATAATTACATTAATATTGACAGGCTGTTGACAATACTCACATTACTATTGATAGATTTCTGTCAATAACATGTTTCCAAATAAAATATATTTATTCATAATTTGTACAATGCTCGATAACAGCAGTAATATATACCACAAGAAATTCCTATTTCCCTGGTGGTATACAGTAATTTGTTTTGTTGTACAGTACACTGTACAAGTGGGACTGTTGATGTGCTTAGTTTAAAATAAAACAGACAAAATACAGGTTATTTAAGAGAGAGAAGGTCTTTTTTTCCACTTACTCTTCTCAGTGCAGTTTCTGTTCTTCAGTATTTTGTCTTAAAATGCATTTGTGTTAACAAGCACACAGGAAGTTTGTCATTTATTCCTGCCTGATTTTTGACTGTTGAATTTTGATCTTACGAGTTAGGATTCGTGGCATTCTGAACTGAACATTAGTGTTTATCTTTTTTTCATTATTGATTCTACAGCTTAGTCTACAGTTGGTGAGTTTTAAAGAATTTTAAATTCACCAAATAAGAGAAGAAAATCAGTGAGGACTTGATAAAGCATTGGAGAAGAACAACGTTCTGTTTAATATCTGTATGGCAGAACAAAATATGGACTGCATAATTAACTTTTACAAATATGATTGAGAGGTATCAACACTTACAGGCTTTACTTTTATTACCTAGTCTTGGAGCCTTGGAGCAACAGATCTCTCATGTATTCCTATTGTAGGACCACTGTTTGTGGGAAGCAAAAAAAAAAAAAGGATTTTGTAAGAAAGAAAGAAAAAGGAAGCCATGTTTATTATCTGTTTAAGCAATGGATATCGTAAATAAGGAATGAAATGACAATTCCTCATTATAGCAAAATATGGGAAGCTTACAATTTAGGTCTCTTCTTTCAGAAGTAATTAGCCTTGTTCACATCATGAGGACTTCCATCAGTATTATTCATGGGAAAATATTGATTTCAAATTTTCCATTTTACTCTTTATCTATGGAAAAATAAGTAAGAGTGTATGCCACATGGAGAATCAACAACCAAATTGTTGATCAAAAAAAAGAAAAAACTTAGCTGTGCTTACATAGGAATATTATAAGCACAATTTAATTTTAAAAGGGTAAATCTTTATTAATAGGTCTTACATTTTTGTATGTTGTCCTTCCCTTTTCATATAGTCTGTCTGCCTCTCGATGACTGCAAACTTAAATCAGTGTGAGAGTATCATAGTTGGTGGTTCAGGAAGCAGCATTAAATATGCACAGCTAAACAGCATTTTCAGTGTTGAATCTAATATTAATAAGTGTTGAAAAAGACTTGCTGTATTTTGAGAAAAATTGTAGACTGACAAGCAATGCTTGTGGCTCTCATATTTTTGCAAATTAAAATTCTGTCCTACACCAATAGTCTTATTCAAGTTATTTCTTTCAAATAAATTTCTATAAAGGGGCACAGACATCAAAGATATAGGGGGGGGGGGGAGAGAGAGAGAGGGAGAGAGAGGGAGAGAGAGAGAGAGAGGGAGAGAGAGAGAGGGAGAGAGAGAGCTGGACTGAGAGCTGGCCGAATGGCAGAGTTCAGTGGGTTGTGCTCTGGGATACACAGGCTGGGTGGACGCCTGTAGCCAGTAGTGCCTCACAAGAGTCAGTCCCAGGTCCAGCTGTGTTCAGTTTATTCATCAGTGATCTGGATGAAGGGACAAGGTGTCTCCTCAGCAAGTTTACTGATGACACAAAGTAGGGAAGAGTGGCTGATACCTCAGAGGGCTGCGCTGCCGTTCATAGGGACCTGGAGAGGTGAACAGGAAGAAATCTCATGAAGTTCAGCAAAGGGAAGTCCAAAGAACCCTACAGAGACCTCTTCAGCTTTGTGAATAGAAGACCATGAGGAGAACTTACCCGTATGTTTCGGTAGTTGAAGAGAGGGAATAAAGAGGATGGGGCCAAGCTCTTTTCAGTGATGCTGAGCAAAAGGATAAGAGAAAATGGGCACAAACTGAACACAGAAGTTCCATCTGAACGTGAGAAAAAGCTTTATTACTGTTAGGGTAGCAGAGCACTGGAAGAGGTTGCCCAGAGAGGGTATAGAGTTTGGATGCTTAATATTTCAAAAGCCACCTGGATAAGGTCCTGGATGCTGTGCTGTAGGTGGCCCTGCTTGAGCAGGGAAGTTGGATGAGATGGTCTCCAGATGTTCCTTCCAACCTCAACTGTTCTGTGATTCTGTAATAATTGTTGTATACGTTTAAATTGGAAGGTCAAGATCAGAAGGAAGATATGGATGTTGCCTAGTCCATCTTTTTGTAAAATTTGGGGATAAGATAATAAGTTGCTTAAGGGAAGGGATCTTCATATGTCACTGGATCCCCCTTATGATCTTAGGGGCTGGTTTGTGTTCAGGGTTGACATTTCTCTTGTACTTCTAGTGGGGAAAGGACAAATTCAGTTGTGAGGAGGGTTAGCAGTGCTAATGCCATAGCATGTAGTCGTACCACAACCACAGGAAGGATCCTGTAGAACATCTTTAGTTTGAAGCAGTCTTGTGTTACAGCAGCTTTTCCTTTTATAAAGAAGAATCTGAAGTATCTCCTTCTGTACTGTCTCCCAAATGCTGTTGACCTTTACTTGTCTGTTATGCAAAGAATCCAGTTTAGAAGCTGATATCTGGTGCATCGCTTCTCTTAGTAATCTTTTTTTTTCTTAATATAGACAAGAACAACCAAAAATCAGTTATCCCACCATCATGCATCACTAAGATGCTACCTCTTTTTTGCAGTTTATTTCATTTATTTTCTTATTCACAGAATTCCAGGTTTAATGACATTTAGACTAGGCAATATTTTTAAATAATTTTACTGTGCTCTGTAATCCTTGAACAAGAAGAGTATTCACTGAGGTTTCTAGTACACATGAATCTGGAATTTATTATAAGGAAAGTATCACAATCCTGCACATCAACAAACTCCAGAAACTCTTCAGACTTCAGTAATGTACTGTATGATATATTATGTCTGAATGCTGAATATTTATTAATTTTGTGTAGTAATTCTTTATAAATTTTTACCTTTAATATTTTTATCATTTCTGCTTTATTTTTAGCCAGATTTTTCTATTTCCTAGATTTTTCTCATGAAACATCTTACAGCTTTAAAATCTTGTTCTCTTTCTTTTTAAGACATGATTTGAATATTAAAATTACGCCCATGAATTTATTAATTTTCATTGTGAAATCTTTGAAGTTTTATGAATATCTAGAAGAGGTTAAAGACTTCTCTATAACCAAATGAATGTGTTAATGATTTGGAGAAATAAGCTAATGAAAGCTCTTTTAAGATGAAATGTTTGAATTGGTAACATGAAGCTTATTGAAAGGGGCCCTGATAGCACATTAATATCCAAAGAAGCTTTCTTGGGCTTTTTTTTGTTTGTTTTGTTTTTTGTTTTTTGGTGTACCACAAGTTTCTGTTCTGTAATAAGAATAAAAATGTGAAATGCCCTTAAAACTATAATCTCTTTGTATTTATTCCTAGAGATTTTTTTGTGAAGACATGGCCTCCAGCACTGGCAATGAAAAGAGTGTGAATCCTGTGCTCAGAATAAGTCAGCTTGACGCTCTGGAACTAAACAAAGCCCTGGAACAACTAGTATGGTCCCAATTTACCAACTGTTTCCATGGATTTAAACCAGGGATTTTGGCTCATCTCGAACCAGAAGTAAAAGCATTTTTATGGCTTTTAATGTGGAGGTTCACTGTCTATTCCAAGAATGCAACTGTTGGACAGGCTATTCTGAATATTCAGTACAAGAATAACTTATCTCAGACAGAGAAATACCAACCCCCGAGCAAACAGCAGAAGTTGTGGTATCTTATTCTCACTGTTGGTGGACGGTGGTTGGAAGAAAGATGTTTTGACTTATTCAGCAATCGTCAGCTGGAATCTTTCTGCAGAATTAAACACTGTATTAACTTTGGAGCTGGACTTCTTAAACTCTGTGGACTATTAAATTTTCTGATCTTTCTTCAGAAAGGAACATTTGCAACCCTAACAGAACGTATTCTAGGCATCAGATCAGTTTTTTGCAAGCCTCAAAGTGCTCGTCAGATAGGATTTGAATACATGAACAGGGAGCTCTTATGGCACGGCTTTGCTGAGTTTCTGATCTACCTACTACCACTTATTAATGTCCAGAAACTGAAACACAAACTTTTTTCTTGGGCTTTGCCTATTACAGGTATTTCCAATAGTGAAAACACGTTAACGTCTGCTTGCAAGGAGTGTTCGTTATGTGGGGAGTGGGCAACCATGCCTCACACCATAGGCTGCTCACATGTCTTTTGTTACTACTGCATTAAAAGCAACTACTTGTTTGACATGTATTTTACTTGTCCTAAGTGTGGCTCAGAGGTACAGAGTATTCAGCCACTGAAGTATAGAATAGAAATGACAGAATTGCATACCTGATGGAGGACTTGATTCGTTTTTATACTGTATATGAACTATCACATTACAGAGATGACAGGAGAAAATCAGAAATTATTTTCAGCAGACAGCTTGAAAGATGTTTTTGGAAATTCTCTCATTTGTTGTAACATATCATGTATTTACTGTTATTATGTTTTTTTTTTT